>JAAQRH010000139.1:0-10561 GCA_013186785.1 Fusarium pseudonygamai
ATCATTGAACCCCCCCCCCCCGCCGCTGCGGATTGCGAAGCTCTCCCCTTCAGAACAGGCACACAAAGCTTCATTTGCCAATAGCTGCTCCAACGTTACCATCACTGTTGTCGCCTCGACGCAAATCCATTTTGCCTCGTTCCTCGCGAATGTCACAGTGCTTATTGCGCTCCAATTCACTGCTCCTACCTTAAATCTCCAGCTGCGACGGAACTGTTCCTGCCCAATCTCTACTCCACGACCTGACCCAACTCAAGGAATGTGAGCGTCCATTTCAACGAAGTCTGACTCAAACAAACAACTTGGACAGTCCCCGGCATTATAAACTAAATATCTGTGTGGGTCGCCTTTCCAAATTGACATCGGCATCATGAACGAATACCACCCGCCGTCGGCGAACGAATCCTTCTCTCCTTCACAGGAGCGCGACCGATCCGGCAGCATGTCCTTGGGCAATATCCCCTTGAGTCCTCAGGGGCCCCCATCAGACCACGGCGGTGCTGCAGTTGACGACGCCATGAACAAAGACCAGAAATTCGACGCCGATACCACATCGCCTACGCAAACATCAGGTCCATCCGGTGCGAATTCGGAACAGATTAAGCAAGTTTCGGACGTTTTGTCTTCCGAGGTATGACATACTCCAGGCAAAGAATAACATGCTTAATGTCTGGATAATGAGCTAATTGTATTCAACAGATTGGCATTGTTACGCTACTGAATCGCCTCAAACAGAGTATAGCTTCAGCAAAGGTGAGAGACCGACTGGCTTTGAACCAGGTTCCAACACTCGACCCGGTTTACTAACATGGGATTCTAGGAATTTGCATTGTTCCTCAAGAAACGATCGAGTCTAGAAGAAGACCATGCCAATGGCATCAGGAAACTCACCCGTACCACCCAGGAGGTCATGCGCCGACCCGATCATCGGCAAGGCACATTCGGTAACGCATACGAGGCTATGGCAAGCACCCACGAACGTATGGCTGAGAACGGCATCGAGTTTGCCAAAGAGCTACACCAGATGCATGATGAGCTTATGGAGCTCGCTGGTGTTGCCGAGCGCAGCCGGAAGTCATGGAAGCAAAACGGCTTGTCCGCTGAGAACAAAGTGGCAGAGATGGAGCAGACTATGCGTAAGAGCAAGGCCAAGTACGACTCTCTTGCTGAGGATTATGAGCGGGTCAAGACCGGCGAGTCGCGCCAGAGCGGCAAAATGTTTGGCCTCAAGGGGCACAAGTCAGCGCAACAGCATGAGGGTGAGCTGCTGAAGAAGGTTCAAGCAGCCGATTCTACCTACCACGGGCACGTCCAGGCGTTACAGGCTGAGAAGGCCCAGCTTGTGTCAACGACACGCCCAGAAGCCATTCGAGCTCTTCAAGACTCGATTAAGGAGATTGATGCAGGAATCTCATTGCAGATGCAGAAGTTTGGTAAGTCTTTCCCCTAGTATTCTGGGTCGTACAATCGCAGCTCATTCGTCATTTAGCCTCCTTCAATGAGCGCCTACTATTAAGCAATGGTCTGAGTGTCAGTCCAATTCAGGGTCCTGGGGCCCAAGGCAGCTCTGCTCAACGCAGTCTGCGACAAGCTGCTTCTTCGATTGACAACGACAAAGACTTGAATGACTATGTCACGGCACAGCACAGAAGTGTGCCTCCCAACACGGGTGAAATCAAATATGAGCGCAATCCAGTAAGTGACCACTGGCAAGTAATCAGTATTGTGACTAACAATTTTAGGCACTGAACCCTCCGGGCTCCAGCAGCCAGCATAATCCAGGAGGCCCTGTCCAACAACCCGCAGCTGTTGTGCAGTCACCAGTATCACAGACGCAGCCCCAAGGTGGTTTCTCCGGACCACAGCCTTTGGGTCCAGGATCAAGGACTAGTACCCTTGGTCTTGGCCCTATCACTGGCGTTACTGGTGGTGACCCTTCATTTCCCCCGACTGATGACCCTCGACCTTTTTCGCAGCCTCATAATAGGAGCTTTAGTCAAGGTAACATGCCAGTGCAACAGGGCACTCCTAACCAGCAATTTTCAGGTCGGGGCCCCAATCAACAACAGGCACCTGGTCAAAGATATAACAATGGGGGCTCTATCAGTTCGTCCGGGCCACCGCAACTTGGTGCTCTGCCCTTCCAGCCTGGCGGTTCCCCTCCTCAACAGCCAGCTCCTGGCCAAGCTCCTCGTGAACGTTCAGGAAGCGGGGTAAACTCGGGACAAGGACCTCCAGGTGCTACACGGTCACCACCTCCCTACGGAGCTTCTAGTCACCCTCCTCCTGGGCCTGGGCCTTCCGGCCCTGCCAGGCCAATGTTCGGCTTGCCACTGAGTCGTCTCTATGAACGTGACGGCTTGGCAGTACCAATGGTTGTTTACCAATGCATTCAGGCGGTGGATATGTACGGCCTTAATGTGGAAGGCATATACCGCCAGTCTGGGTCCATGGCTCACATCCAAAGACTAAAGAATATGTTCGACACAGGTTCGTCATGCTTTACTTGTAGAAAGTACAGAGCTAACCATACAGCAGAGTCATCCAACCCTGCGCTCGATTTTAGGAATCCCGAGAATTTTTATCATGATGTCAATAGTGTTACTGGCCTGTTGAAGCAGTTTTTCCGCGATCTCCCCGACCCGCTGCTCACCCTCGAGTATCATGATAGCTTCATCACAGCTGCCAGTACGTCGCTCCAATTCCTTCCTTTCGTGTGTTTACCTCTCCTCGGCCAATACTGACTGATATGCACAGAACAAGAAGATGATACGATACGTCGCGACTCGATCCACGCGATCATCAACAGTCTTCCTGATCCCAACTACGCTACACTGCGTGCTCTCACTCTTCACCTCTGGAGAGTCATGGACAACAGCCACAACAACCGCATGAACTGCCACAACCTAGCCGTCATTTTTGGCCCGACACTCATGGGCACTGATCCCAGCACCGCCATTGCCGATGCGGGCTGGCAGATTAAGGCCATCGACACCATCCTGCAAAACACGCTCCAAATTTTTGACGAGGATTAAACTCGCATGTAAGCGCCTCGCGTTGGTTAAGGGCATAATATGTAACGCTTGTTGGAAGAGGCGGGGAGGGATGTTTATATCTATCCATGTTGGCTGTTTTTATGTTGCATGGCGTCTCGTATCTAATGCATGTTCGTTTCTTCTTGTGCTTTGGAAGTTAGTGTAAAATCACTGGGTGGCAAACGTGAGCGCTTTTTTCTCTCCTGTGCTTCTTTTGCGCTTGTTCAGTTTATCTCTTACTTGCTTCTTCCGTGTGATGGCATCTTGTGCGTGACAGGTTAGACTCGCAGTCATAAACAAGCAACTTGAACGGTTTTCTGCAGGGTAGATGATATCGCATGGCGTTTCTTCGGTCTTCACTATGAGACTCTTCAACACACGCGCGACTGATAATACCTATGGACTATGCAACGCAGGTACTGATGGCTATAACTAAAACTTTGTTTAATGGTGTCGATGGTCTGGTTCTCTCGTCACCGTTGGTTGTAGGAACTGGGCCAGAACAGCTTTTAAATCACTCTATACACATGGTTTTCACGGGCACAGCCAGTATGGACATCTTTCGTATACACAGGAGCGATGACTACTGATGATGCCCCAAGTTCATGGCTCTCGAACCACTCCCACGGGAGTAATCACGGCACCAGACTCACGCATCACAGGGTGTGTATCAGTATAATCACCGCTTTCTAGTATAGTAACCCACTAGTCAAAATACTCAGTGATATGATGCTAATCAAGTGACTTGATTGAATTTCTATGCTATTCCACTCCAACGAGTAATGTAGATAAATGCAGCGAGCCTTCTGCCCTCTGTTCTCATCAGACACCAACCTTGATTTGATGTCTTTCGTACATGATAAATGCTCAAGTATCGTGCGTGTTCTGTGCTCGACATATCATCAGCCGTTTCACCAGTCCTCTTTGTAGTCAGCGCCATGCAAAAACACGCAAGCAAGCCCAAAAAGCAGAAACAAAAAAGAAATGCGTCATCTTCCCATCAAAGACAAAATAAAATATTCGACGAGACCATTGATGCACTATGCCCCTTGTAGCCCAGACTAAACAATACTGAGAATAATATCCGTCTTGCAGTGCACATTATCGCTTATGCCAACATGCCTGAGTTCCGTAACAGGGGTATAGACGTGAGAAGGAGGAAAAGAAAACTTAGATACAGTCGGGCACATGATAATGTTGGTGATGATAATGATGGTGTAGAAGAAGCCTGAACGCTGTTCGCGCCATGCTGTATGAAGGGTGTCAAAAAATTTGCTATGAATAGTTTGGTTTGTGGAGGTGAGAAAATGATGCAAGCCTATCCTGAACAATCTCACTGAAGCTTGATAGCTTCAAAAAGTCCTAGACTTAAGCTCGTATCGTTCTCACCAACATTGGGAGTCGGTTCGCTAAGCACCTCCCAGCGACGGAGAACGAAGGGACTCAGACGCTCCTGGACTACTGGCCCAATGCCGTATTGCGCTCCCATGCCACGAGCGGCAGCACTCTGAGGCGTTGCTGCTTTTTCTCGGTGGGACAGCATAAGATTGTCTGACGGAGACGGTGGTGATGAGCTGAATAAATAGTAAAGCCGAGGGTCAGATGATGTTCCCTGGTTGGGCATTCCGCCTGGGGTTAACAAAATGGCCCTGGCACAGTTGGCTCGCAGTTCCTCGGGCAGGGCATCTACCAGGAGAATAGCAATGTCGAAGACCTGCTGGACAAGGGAGCCAACAGTAGCTGGCGGCAGTGTTTCCAACTCGAGTAGTAAACCGCAAAGAACAAGGACAATGCGTGCTCGAACATCGTGCACGGGTGGGATAGGAGGCCGTGTCGCCGAGGCCGTGGGAAGAGGGGCTGATGGTGGCTCGGACGACAAGCTATGAAGGTTCACAAAACGAAGCATAGCGGGCAGCCAATGCTGTAATACGGCAGCGTGACAGTTGGGACGCTCCTGAGGCCCTGCTGCGACGATTTCCCATAGGTCTGTCAGCTTCTCGACCATGCCCAAGGATAACTGTGCCATCTTAGGGGGAGCTTGGCCCGAGATAATAGCCTCCACGACTTCAAGCAAGTTCTCGGCCATGCGGAGGGACTGCCGTGACCCAGTGTCGACAAACCCAGGAGCCTTCGACGAAGGGATCAAGTCGAGAAATCCAGTTTGAGCCTGTGTCTTGAGATGCTGGGTAATGTCGTCACTCAAACAAGGTAACAAACTGGTCCACATGATGTTGCCTGCTTCAATGGCTCGATCCATGGCCCTGGCGAAGATCTCGAAGCGAGAGGAACTCTGATCTTGTCCCTCAATTGCGCTGGGCTGTGGTAATGACAGATCTAAGTTAAGCTTCAGCTGGCAGAACGGCAGCGTCAACTCGTTGGCAATCTGTAGAATATGATCAAACGAAATTTGAGTATCGCCCGAGTCTCCAGGAATAAGAAGTTTCGTGGTCACCTTGCGGACGAGACCTACAGCTTCAGCAGGAAGCGCTTTGATGCTTAAAGCATTTGAGACTGCGGAGGAGTCCACCAGAACCAGAGTTCGTAAGGTCTCGAGCAGACTTTCTTGGCACTCGATATTGTCAAGAGGAAACTCGGTGCCATTGACATGGTTTCTGACAGTCGAATACTCGAGCAGAGCGTTTCGAACAAGGTTCAGCAATCCTTTGGACTGCTCAAATTTGGCGCACTTTTGTTCGGTATGAAAACGGTAGGTTTCCTCAGCTATAAGCCCTGTTGCTTGGGGAAGCGGCATGATGACGAGTTGTAAGAGTTCTTGCAAGTATGTCGCAGGTCCTCTGGACGACTCTGGGGCAAGACTCTGGATATTGGCGAATGGAGGGCTAGCAGTGCTCATTATAATGGGCATTGTCAGGCACCCTGTAATGATAAGAAGTGGGAATAAAGTAGAAAGGGAGGAGCGGTTCGATATCGAACGAATATGACTTGTCCAGTCGGTCATGAGTTTATCAAAATGGTGAGCATCAAAAACTCGTATTCTCGCGAGTAAAGTTGCCAACACCCGGCGCGTATCGTCCTCCTTCTCCCACCCGCGCTCAAGAGCAGGGATTATCATTCGGAAAAGCTTGTTCATTGTTGGAGGGTCCAACCGTGTTCCACTGGAAAGTGTTTTCTCGACTTCTTCAGCCACATTGTTTTCAGCTTGGTGAGAGGGGGTTGCCACGATGTCGGAAACCGGCGAGCAAGCATCAATAGCGTTGTTGCGATCATTTTGGACAAGTTCTTGGCGAAGCTGGCTGGCAATCACCTCATGACCAGCCATACGTTGCGCAAGACTGTCAAGAGCTGCTAGTAGCGGTCGGGGAACCAGTCTTTGCTCCTCGTTCATCATTCTAAGGCGCTCGATCAGGCTGTTAAACAGTTCATCTGCGCTATCCAAGGCGCAGAAGATTTGCAAGTTTGAATGGACAGTATCGGCAACGGACGCCAGAACGTCAGAATCGGCGGTCTTCGCGCAAGCTCCAAGAATGTCGGATAACATGGCGTAATCTTCGGCCGTTTCCATAATGTCTCGAACAGCGGTGAACATAGTCAGAGATAAAGGGTGGCCCTTCATGATGAACTGCCCAGTTAGCTCATCGCGCAAATGTGCCCCAATGCTGCTCCTTAGAGCAGTACTGCTACCGCCCATCCGTTGCAATAGCCTCTTGAGTGACATTGGCTTTCGCCCTGACAATGGATCATTTGGGAGTAGAGGGAGCCCCACAACATGTTTCACGACCCTGATTGCATTGGCGATGTCTTGCTCCTCCTCAGCGACCGAATAGTTGCCAGCTCGTCGTAACAAGTTTGCTCTTTCAGCCCTTTTCTTCTCAGATAAAGAATGGAGCGGAAGTTCGACTAGCAACCTGCTGGAACACGGACCTGATACGGGGTCGATTTCCGCGGCACAATGATAACCACCACGAGCGATAGTCCACTGCATATATTGAGAGACGGAAAAGTGGCCAGTTCGAACAAGCTCCGTGACAAGGTGATAGACGAGATTTTTCCGTGTCTTGTCATTGGGGGCGATGTTGTCGAGTGTCTCGAGGATGGGCGTGGTAGGGTTCACACGAAATTGGCTCCATTGCCGAATTAAACCGGCTGCGGCATAAACCTTGGCTAAACCTGGACGATGGAACGAAGTTGCCCACTCAACTACTGTTCTCATTATCAAAGCCTTGTTCTCACTCGTTGCCCAGCATGTTGCGGCTAAATGGTTATCACTAGATTCTTTCAAGGCAGCATCAAGTAACTTGACTAGCTGACTCCGCCCAGCAGGAGGAGAAGCAGTACTAGACACTACCAGACGTGAGTTCCGTGAATTAATGGCATGCAGTGCCTTTCGGGCCTGCTCATCATCAGAGCGCAGGCAAGCATGTAACGTATCCTTGTAAGTCGACCAGGCTCCAGGGTTGATGAAGCTCTCTGGGTTAGAACGAATTAGTGAGCCCAGCAAAGCTGACAATCTACTGGAGAGTTGCACAAGAAGATCCTTATCAGGGTCGTTGGATATCTGGTCTTGCTTAGTCAACCCGTTTGAAATAATAGTTGCGTGTGAACCTACCACATGCAAGTGGCTGAGTAGAGCAAATACAAGCCTCCGGCCGTACTTGCGTGACCTGAGAAGGTCTTTCCAGTAAATCTGAGCAATGAGCAGCCACATGGGAATACGCGACTGAAGGCTATTCTCAATTCCAGATACAACCCAGTCAAGGTAATGATCTCGATCTAGCAACTGCTCTGAGTAAAGGTTCGTTGCTAAGCGGATGCTGTATGACAGTTAGCTGCTGTGCTTCTAGACCTAGAAGTATCAAACTTACGCATATGTGACTCGGTTCTTCCAGCCATTCTCACCAAACCCAGCAACAACGGCATCGACAAATTGCTCAACAAAAACGGTCCAATCGCGAGCCCATTTCAGTTCACCACCCATGACAAAGGCACCATTGACACCCTTCCTCTTCAACCCCCTGATCTCATTGGCACCGACACACTTTGCTAACCAAACAGCTCGCTCGGCAGGAACATTCTTGTTCAAGCATTGATCGAGTAACGTTCTTCCGCGAATGCCGTGGGGAATTGTTCTGCTGAGGCGTCTAAGAGATATCGCGGGATTGGCAAGGTCTTTGAGCCAAACCTCTCTCTTCGTATCCGTGAGCGTGACTCGAGGTGGTGGTTTGAAAGTCGAGGGCGCATTGATCTGTCCTCGATGTCTGCGCTGAGTCAGAACTCCCATAAAAATAGTAGACAACGCATTCAGGCCAGTCTTTTGCTTCAGAGCCGGGAAGATGGCAAGCTTAGCAGACGAAGTTTCGGGAACATTCAAGTTCACCTTATCCCATGTCCCTTTGGTGATCGCTTCGCTGCTCCACTCGTCTTCATAATGTGCTCCATTCCAGGGAAAGAAATCGGCGTATCCAGAGTTAAGACCTTTGCTGAATGGGTCAACGGGATTTCGTACTGCGGTTTCGGGTCGGTTGGCTGAGAAGTATCGTGGCGCGACGGAGGGAATCTCGACGGTGTATGGTTTTGGTCGGGCATCTTTCTTGGCTGGCGCAGGCGCTGTCGCTGTAATTCGAGGAGCGAATCTCGGTTGTGAAGGTACCGGTCGACGTGTCGGCATCGGCATCAATGTTGAGCTGGCGCTGTCGGCAGGGCTGCCGACCATAGCTTGAAAGGGATCGGAATTGGGTATTCGCGAGGGTGTAAGAGACTGCGGCGATTCGGATGTAGGTAAGGAACTAGACGAAGCATTGTGTGACAACTCGAGCCGAAGACGTGAGCCTCCTCTTCTAGGTGTTGTGTGATAACGATTAGGGGTAGCATCGCCGGCGTCGGCGGTTAAATCGATGAAAGAAGCATCTTTTCGAACTGGCGAGGCGGCCGCCATAAACTGCTGCTGATGTGCCAATGATCGCTGCGGAGGGGGGCGCTGGACGGGTAACGATGATGAGCTCACGGAACGCTGAGGCGGCCGCGGATGAGCGCCCATTGTGGTCCGCGAGGTCATTTCTGGGTCGTGGGCGGAGGCGACATTCCGAAAAATCTAAATAAAGGGGATGTGTCGACTTGTGTTGTATGTGATGGTGCTGGATAACCGCAGTAAACGCGACTCCTGGGAATGGTACTGCGATGCCCTACAGTATTCGGAGGCGCCTCAATACTCGAAGGTGAAATGGGATTCAATGTTTGCGTTCCCTATAGTCGCGTTGTCGTTGATACGTGGTTTGATGAGCCAGTCGCGCAGCCAGAAACATAAATGGACAAGTAATCAACGTGATTCGAGAATCCGAACTCGATCATGCGTTCTATCATCCCCCAAATATCACAGCCGCCGTTGCCGTTTCTGTTCCGGATCGTTAGAATGGAGCCACGCACGCGAATGGCTTCGATTCGGTGGAGTTTGGTTGTTCGAGTCAAAGAGGAGGAAGATACGGATGCACAAACTGGAAAGAATAGTGTCGAGATAGCGAAAGTATGTACACGAGCGGCACGGAACCCCGACCGAGAGCGGCAACTGTCGATGAATGGATTATGAGATAGATGTACAGATGTGGATGGGGTCAGACGGGGCGAGGTGATGTTAGGTAGGTAGGTTGAGTTAGAGCGTTTCTGAGGTGAGGCAAGGCAAGGTTGGCAAGGTACTAACTTAAAAAGGCCCTCAAGAGGAAATATGGAGACGAGACAGCAGCGGAGATGGAGGTAGAAACTACCAAAGGAGAGATGGCTAATGTGCCGCGACAACAGGGCTTTTGCGTCACAGGACCACCTTGGACGCTAGATCCGCAAAGTACCAATTACATAGCGTCGATAAGTTTTACATGGATCTGCTCCCCCCACCCCCATCCGGGCTCTCAGCCGTCGCTTGGCCGGTCCCTTGAATCGTTTATTACGCTGGAACCCTGCCCGGACATTTTGAATTTGGAAAGGGTAGGTAACTACTGTATTGTTCGTCGGTTGTCTCTTGATTCTCGAGACTGCCCTTGCGGGCCCGACCCGAGCTACGGGCTTAGACTACGGCTATGGCTGCGGATAGGGACCGACGGTGACTGATGAGAGGCCTCGTTTGACTCTGGTGAAATATTGTCCAATTTTCCCTCCAGAGATACTCGTGCAAGGAAGTAAGTCAACCAGGAACTACATTGTGCTTAATCTGAGCACAATAACGATTTTCTTTCTCTCAAAGGCTTGTTCCACATAAGTAGAATGGATGTCAGCCATTATTCGACCAACCAAGTAAAGAAGACCATCCAGCCATCATTTCTCGAGGTGCTTCCCATGACGGCATTCAGCCGGACGAGAGCGCCTCATTCGATGGCATATCACCTTTCCAACAGTTTTCAGCTTCCCCCCCCCCCCCCAAGCCAAGCCATTGTAAATAATCGACCGATAGTTCCCCATCCAGAACCTAAGAGCATCAGCGGCCAAGCCGTGGTCTGTGTCCCACCAAAACAACTCCCCCTTGGCTGGCCCTTGCTTCTCTTTTACCGGCGACATGGGCGTTGGGCCTTGGGCTTCCGGGG
>JAAQRH010000140.1:0-20858 GCA_013186785.1 Fusarium pseudonygamai
GATCAAGATAATGAATGAATGAATGGGCACGCAGTGTTGCGCTTGGAGTAGATGTTTAAAGCGAGAAGGCTGAGACGTCGCGAGAGCAACACTAAAGTACAGTAATCAGATTGAGACCTACAAAATCACCCAAGTTACGCTAGCGATAAAGTATCTATTCAGTAGAGCTACTTTGCATGTGGCTGGACCCAGTCAGCGCGTCGTGTGGGTCTGCGAGGCTGAAATTCTGTTCGGTTTGTTTGAGAGAGAGGTCGCCTTTAGACATCCAATACCTCACAAGGTGCAAGCTCCAAAAAGTTCAGCTTCATCCTTCGAATATATCATCGGTGACGCGACTCCTTTGGCTCTGCAGCCTCATCCCATGAGCGACCTTTCGCAAACTACTCAATAGGCTCATGACGACACGATAGTGCGACAATGCCTACAGTGAAGCGACTCAAGGGCAGCGGCGCTGCCAAGGCGCAAAAGCAGAACGAACCAAAGGAAAAAGTCAACGATGGACGGCCAACCCCAGCTGAGGTTGAGGAGGAGGAGCATCAGTTCGTCCAACTGGCGCGAAAGCATTGGTTGAAAGCTGGCAAGAAGCCAGCGAAGCCCAAGGTGAAGAATGACGTTCTCAAACAAAGTATCTGGGATGTACTTGAACGCGAGGGCTTCCAGTACAAGTCTCTTTTGCTTCTTGAGAGCCTGCAAACTTTAGAGAGGTATGAATGCCAGAAACACGAGTAACTGGACCTTAAATACTGACCTCGCCCCCCTACCTTAGTTACCTATGGCCAGGATACACAGAGGAGGCTTCCAATTTTCACGTTCTGTTGATTGCGCTCATCGCAAACGTGAAACATCGAGAGCATCTGGCAACATGGAGTGAGTCCCTATGGCTTGCTGTCAGACCGACAACTAATTTTTTGTTAGCACTCTTCGAGGACCGACCCGCCGATTTCTCTTCACTTTTCCGCCGACTCTTGTCGATGATGCTCGATCGAACACTATCCGTTACGCTCCGGACTCAACTTCTCTGCTTCCTCATATATGCTTTCCAGAGTCTCGACTGCACTCTCGTCCGCAAAGAATGTGCCCCTCTTGTATCGATTGGTATTTGGCACAACTTGTCCACCGACTCATCGCGCGAAGCTAGCCTAGATCAACTTCCTCATCTACGAAAAGCCTGGAAGGCCGCGCACAAGCGATATGATGCCGCTGATGAGCCCAACAAGGCACGACTACGGTTCGAGCGGTCTTGGCTTTATACACTTCTTCTCGACTTTTTGAGTCTGCTGCATGCAGAGAACAGAAAGGCGGGTAAGTAAATATGTTATCCCCGGCCTCCTACGACATCCCATTAACAACCTATTTTTAGACCAAATTCTCTACTGTGAGCGTTTCACTGAGTTTCTGGTCGATCTCCAGGGCCAGCTTCCAACCAGACGATATGTCAATACCTTGATTCAGGATCTTCATGTTGTTCCCGCCATGCGATTATCACCGATGTTTAATGATGAGGAAAACACTCTTCTCCGCGACCTCCAGGCTTTGCTTTCCCACTTTACTTTCTTTGATATCAATGATCAGACAGGCGCCCAGTATAGCATAGCAGAGGCGTACGACAAACACTGCGCGTCACTCGCCAAGTTGCAACGCATTGCTCTGAAACATTTCAGAGAGAAGCTTACGGTACTGGCTCTGTCGAACTATGGTTCCATTAACCAAAGGCATGAACTGCAGGCATTACTGGAACCGTTGACGGACGAAGAACTTTTGAGCCTGGTATCTCTGCTTGGTTTCCGGATAGCCTATCCCGAGAGCTTGGATCTACCAATGGATCGCAAGTTGTTGCTTGAAGTGCTCTTGTCTAATTTTGAGCGCAGAAAGACGTTCCAAGAGACGGCACGAGACATGAGTCTGACACCAACCGAGGAGACAATATTCGATAACAGTTTCCAGCAGGCAGAAACATATGATGGCTCACATCCGATGGCTCTTCCCAGACTGAACCTCCAATATCTCTCAATAGGTGACTTTCTGTGGCGGTCACTTATCTTGTATCGGTGCGAGTCCTTTTATGGAGTCCGAAAGGATATTGAGACTGCTTTGAGGCGTTTACGCCCAGAGGCCAAGGGATCAGATGAAACAAACTTTGCTGGTTTCTCAAAGATGGCGATGCCGATCTCAAAGCCAGCCATCCTTGAGGTTGTCCCTCCTCTTGTAGGAGATGACAAACCATCCACGGTACGCGCTGAAGTTTCTTTTGACATTAGACGTCTGGGTGAAGGAGTCCGAAGAGAGTGGGATTCTCTCCGACAGGGTGATGTTGTTTTCCTCATTGCAGTCGAACCACCACTAGCAAAGTCCATCAGCAACGGAGGAGATAGTTTGTCAGAGTCTGAACGACTAGGTGTGATAACTGTACGAACCGCCGAAATCCACCAAATCACCGACGATAAAGGCCGCCATGTTCGAGAGGGCGCCGGAAAACTTGACACCAAGCGCCGCATCCAACTCAAGCTGGACACACATGCTTATAGCAGAGATGCTGAGCGGGCGGCTGCTGGCAAGCCTGATGTTTATGGCAAAGTCAACCTTCTGCTGAGAAGAGGGAGAAGGGAAAACAACTTCAAGCCCGTGTTGGAATCCATTCGAAGCCTGGTGCTGTCAGATGTTCCTCTGCCGGAATGGCTACATGAGGTCTTTCTCGGCTATGGGGATCCTGCTGGAGCGCATTACAAGAACTTGCCAAACCGCGAACGCAAGGTCGACTTTAGGGATACTTTTCTTGACTGGCAGCATCTAGCAGAAAGCCTCCCTGGTAAGATCATTGACCCAGGTGACGACGTCTCCGGTAGCTTCGGACCGCCCTACGTCCTGGAGTCTGTCGAGAAGCAAGAGGAGCCTCAAGGTAATAAGCCTTCCAAAAAGCGACGCCGAGATGCCGATCCTGCACTTATCGCTGAGATTGAGACTATGAAGGTATCGAGCTATAAGCCCCCTAACAACGGCCCTTATCCCGTTGATAACCCTAAGCTCAACTCGGTCCGGTTCACTCCCGCTCAGATTGAAGCTATTGCTTCAGGCGCCCAACCTGGACTCACTGTCATTGTTGGACCTCCCGGTACAGGAAAGACGGATGTTGCTACACAGGTTATCAACAACATTTATCACAATTATCCCGAGCAGAAAACGCTTCTTCTTGCTCATAGCAACCAAGCACTCAACCAGCTGTTTGCCAAGATCGTCGCCCTCGATATCGACGAGCGACATCTATTGCGTCTCGGACACGGTGAAGAGGATCTAGATACGGAAGGAAACTTCAGCAAGCATGGCCGGGTCGAGTCGTTCCTCGAAAACCGAGACCGCTATCTTCTGGAAGTGAGGAAACTGGCAACCAGTCTTGGAGCCCCTGGAGCTCATGAGAACTCAGCTGAGACAGCAGGTTACTTCAATAATGTCTACGTCGCTCCAGCATGGAACAGGTTCAAGCAGATCGCTTACGCCGAGGAATCAACAGCTGCTGAGATTGTGGCAGCCTTCCCCTTTCATTCATACTTTTCAGATGCCCCGCAACCTATCTTCCAACCAGAGAGTAGTAAAGAGCAAGTGCTTGAAGCTGTGGAAGGCTGCTACCGGCATATTTCCAAGATTTTCTCGGAGCTGGCTGATGCACTTCCGTTTGAGATTCTCCGACGAGATCGTGACAAGGCAAACTACCTGCTCACCAGCGAGGCGCGCATTGTCGCCATGACGACAACACATGCAGCTATCAGAAGAGGAGAGATCGCATCACTCGGTTTTCATTATGACAACGTAGTTATGGAGGAGGCTGCCCAAGTGACCGAGATCGAGACATTTTTGCCACTCGCGATGCAGAAGCCTCGAAATGGTAAATTGCCTCTCCAAAGGGTTGTTTTGTGCGGAGACCATTTCCAGAATTCACCGGTCATTCAAAGTCTGGCATTCCGTCACTACGCCAACCTGGAGCAGTCACTATTCTCAAGATTGGTCAGGCTGGGCGTTCCTACGGTCACCCTCGACCAGCAGGGCCGTGCTCGTGGTTCAATCGCGAGTCTTTACCAGTGGCGCTACCCCAAGCTCGGCAACCTTCCCGAGGTGCAGACAAGTGCTGAGTTTGTCAAGGCCAATGCCGGATTCAAGTTTGACTATCAGTTTATCAATGTGCCTGACTACAAGGGTCGGGGAGAGGCTGAACCCACGCCACACTTTATCCAGAACCTCGGCGAGGCCGAGTACGCAGTGGCCATCTTCCAATACATGCGCCTCCTGGGTTACCCTGCTGAGAAGATCACTATCCTCACAACTTACGCTGGTCAACGGGCCCTGGTAAAGGATGTGCTCTCGCATAGATGCGCCCGAAACCCCGTCTTTGGTATGCCCAAGGCGGTAGCTACTGTCGACAAATACCAGGGCGAGCAGAACGATTGTAAGTGAAATGTTGTACATTTTATAGCAATTCTTCAAACTAATGTTCCCTCCAGATATCATTCTGTCGCTTACCCGAACGTCACGCGTGGGCTATTTGCGTGACGTGCGACGCATGACAGTAGCTCTATCTCGAGCAAGACTTGGCTTGTACATTCTCGGCCGCCGCGAGGTTTTCGAAGCATGCCCTGAGCTTCGACCTGCCTTTGACATATTACTCCAAAGACCAGATAAGCTGATGCTGGTGACGGGAGAGCTCTGGCCTACGCAGAGACAGGTCACTCAAGAGTCAGGAGCTGTGGAGGGCGAGGTACCCATGGAAGGCGTAGAGCACCTGGGCCAATATGTCTTTGAGATGACCAACACAAAGATCAAGCAGCTCGAGGCAGAACAGGGAGGACTACCTGAGACAATTATGGAAGAGCCTGAAGACGCGGAAGTGGGTTATGGCAACAACGAAGACGAGGAAGAAGAGGAAGAAGAGGAAGAAGAGGAGGTCGAGGCAGACATCTTGGAAGTTCGAGAAGGAGAGTAGAGAGAGATACTGATTGAAAAGTCACTTGTGTATTATTAGGACGGCGCAAGACAAGACGAATTGTTGTTACAAGGACCCATATAGCATGAGTACGGAGGGCCTGAACCTATACGTATATCCTTGAGCATCCAACTGAACCTCGCTGGCTCCTGTTTTGACTCGATTGGCGTGTGCTCATTAGAAATCACTACGTATTTGCTACAACCGTTGAGAACGGTTGAACTCTAGCGCCATTGGGTTGGGCGAAGAGCGGGTGATCGACAGTCTCCAGTAGTAAAAAGAAGAAGAAAAGTGTGAAAAGGCCAACGGGTTATGCTATTTCTGAGGTTTCTGGCTATCGAACTTGTTGGAGGTTTCTGATGGTTTGTTTCATATATAGACGCCCTTGCCGACTTTCCAGTAGCTGCTTGGCTAGGTATATCGACTTGAGATTTGAAGTCGTTCAGCAACGAGTAATAAAGTATGGATGTTAAAGTTTGGCTACACATACTTTTTTTCTTGACTGATCTCGACGATCACACGTGCAATGCACATCATTACATCATGCGTCAAAATGTCAAATTCTTCTAATTGGGACTGTGTCATCGGTTTGATTGCATCTCGTCATAATTAGACGACCAAAGTTCTGAGATATGGTTTTGCGTTTGACGTGGTTCCAACGCTTAGACAGAAGTGCAAGTCGTGGGCTGCCAAGATAGAATAAACAAACAACTTATCAATGTGAAGCAGAGCAAAAATTGTGAATGGTTTTTTTTTTTTTTTTTTTGGCTTAGGAAGGGCTATTCAGGTACATTTTCAACACAGGTTGGGTGACAGACAGGGCGAGACACGTCCGCCACAAGATCAGGGCTGCTAACAACACATGGGACACCTCATCTAATCAAAGTGATACTTGTGTGAAGGAAGTTTGTGGTTGCAAATGATGGTAGCAACTAGTTAGTCTTTCCGCGCATAGAAAGGCTCTTAGGGTGCGTGACGACAATGCCAACGATCATGTTGCATTTGCTTACGAAAGAGGGAACAGCCCATGAATGATTAAATAGCAATTGTTTTTATTGGTCAAATAGTGTGACTCTTTTCTTGCAAACTCTCACATCAGTCTTATTAGTAGTAAGAACAGGCAGCTGCTTTAAGAGCAAGGGTATAAAGCTCCTATCATATGTTAGAGTTTGCAATTGGGCCAAATAACATGTTTGCTATAGATAGAATGTTGGTACAATATCTGCGTGTCTGACTTTGGGTAATTGGGAGCTGCTTGTCAGAGTCACTTGAGTTTGAGAAACCTCGATAAGTGAACCTGGGGTATCAAAGGCAAATGAAATCATGTTTGCAATAACACACAAGGAGGGAGAGAGTCTGGCTCGGGTTTCCCATCTGAGTATGGTGAGTATTATGAAGAGGACAAAGAGGAGAAACAATTAATCTGATTCAGTCCGTCCTACTGCAGCCTGCTAGAGTGGTGCCTAGACCGGAGCTTGCGGACTTAGCACGATAGTGGTCAGGTAGTGCGTATAATACCTACCTAGGAAGGATTCTTGCTTAGTGAGGTTGAGCCAAGTTTGACTCAAATACGGGGGAAAGAAAACTCTGGATCTTGATCCTAAATGACAAAAAGATTTAGGCAACTTGGTATGAGTTTAGCATAAGTTTAGGATACCTTTTGCTGAGTTTATTTTGATGTCCTATATAGAGGCCTGATGTTTTCTTGCGTCCTGAGGGTAGGTAGTAGTTTGTTGTTGGCTGGGCCGCAAGTCGACAGATCAGTGAGTCAGTCCAGTCAGCCATTTTGTGAGAACGAATCAGGTTATGCATAGTTCAAGTTAGATTGACTACCAGTTTGAGCATTGTTACCCTTGCAACCTTGGTCAAAATACCTAGGAAGACTTGGAGGACTTGGAAGAGCACAGAACTGACTCCCTTTGGTGTTATTGCCCCTGATAAGTTAACAGTCAGATGCCCCGAAATAGCCAATATCCTCCTTTACTACCTACTGTCCTCCCGACATGCCCTTGTCTATTTATCTCTTCAGCAGATGCCCACGCCTGGCCCATGCGCTCTCACACCAGTGTCGCTCGTCACTCCACTCCTTTATGCACGATTCATTGTTATTCAGTTATCAATGGGAAGGGTTGGGCATGAGGCGTAGAAATCGCATGTTTTGACGACCAATTTCGGAATTGCCGTTTGCCCTAACAATCTTGACATCCATTGCTTGGAGCCTGGGTATCACGCCCTGTTTCCCTGCACAATGGCCTTCAGTGCGCTCATCCCAAAGGCCGTAGCCATCGTACTGAAACCATCACTTGCGGATCGCCTTGGAGATGAGCACAGACGAGCCGGCTCATCGGACTGAGGGCCCGCCTATCTCTGTCTTTGCTAGTTTGTGCTGCGTCGCTTGTTGGAGTTCAAGATATCGTGAAATCAATATCATCAATACGCCCAGAAAGGGCCTTGCAAGTACAATGCTAAGGGCATAGCATACATGTATCGTATTGTTGAACTAACTAAAACCAGGTCTGCCCCTTATGCCTGATGCCATGCTTAGATTAGAGGTATGTCAGTTTCATTGAGTCCAACTACCTTCGTGTGTGCATGTCATGCTAGGCAGACTGAATATACAGTCATCCAAGCTGAGTACTCCCTGCCACATGGAAGTGAGGTTACTTGACAAAGTTGACAGGCATCCAACGAAGACAGCCTAGGCGTCTCTGAATCCGTCCTGATTACTTGTATGCGCCTGTGAGTTGGATCCAGATTCCCACCTTCATACTCAATTTCTCAATAACACTCTCCCTCATGACACTTGTGACGAAAAGTTAAGGTGATGATGTAAGCAAGCCAATAGGACCGATGAATCTATGCCAAATTTTCATAAACCTTTCCATCACAGGTTTTCTTGCCTCTCGTGTACCTACCCACATGCTCATTCGAAGTACAGTAGTTACTTACCTCGTTATGTGCAGTGTCTCAAAACATCCAGCCAGATTTAGATTCCGTTTATCGCCTTAACTAGCGTGCCCTCAACCGCGGGGACGGGATTGACGTAGTGCTCTTTGTGGGCGAATGGATGGAGAAATTAGATATGCGGCGTCTTTTCTTAGCTGGAGGTCAAGCCGGGTTAACCAACCAACTCGCACTGGATGTTTGTTTGGCTTGGGCTTGGGCTGTGCCTAGAAAGAAGAAGAAAAAAAAACCGTGGGAGCGACAGTGCTGAACACGTTCTTGGCAGTGATTGACACTGTATAGACTCCCTGGAAAGCTGTCACTGTCAGAACCCCTAAAGGCTCTATCGATGCCCGGTTACAGGTGACTCACTGCCCCGAAGTGCATCACCCACCATTGCTTCATTGCTTGTGAGCACAGTGCCCAAATCTTAAATAGTCTTGCCGGAGAAAGCCCTGTTCCCTCGCCCCTTCCCGTCAGTCCTTATCATATCCTGCTGCCCAAATTTTTTTGCCGGCTTTTTCTGAATCCTCACCAACTCAACCTTCTTGGTCCGGTGGAAAATATTCTAACCCGACCCATTTCCATTTGCTTCTGCTTTGGAACCACGTCCTGTGTGTGTTAAGACCATCACAGCGACCCTCTCCCCTCCGTTTCTTCTTCTGTCGCTGCCGCGCAGGATCGTACGTAGCTTGACCCGTCTTGTCTCTACGATCGCCTTCATTGGTACGACTGCACTCCTTGTTCGCTCTCCTGTGATCGATCGATTCGATTCGGCCTATCTCGACCTCTCGAGCCGCCCATCGGACTTACCGTCGTTTCTTTCTACGAGATCTCTCCGCCCGAGATCGCGGTGTTTCGTTTATTTTTTTTTTTCCAAAAAAAGGGAAACGACTTGTGCGTCTCTCGTCGTCGTTGATTCTTGTTGCCCCGCTGCAGCTTCGAATAATTCCACGTCCCTACCCGGCACCCGGCGCCATCTATTCCGCTTTATCCCTCGACGCCCACAAAAAAAAAATATCCCAACACCACCGCAATCTCACATCGCGAACGGCACCGAACTCCCCATATGACGTCGCCTGCCAACCAGCAGAATCCCATCCAGGCGAACAACATCCCCGCGACTACGGCTTCTTCGTATGCCTCTGCTGCAGGTGCGCCTAAGAAGTCAGCCCAGGCCCCTATAGTCGCAACTGGATCTCACCCTCCCGCGGTGGTTGGAGTTTCGTCTTCTTCGCAGAATGCGAAAGACGCCTCATCGTCTCCTGTGAACGGCAAACCCGCCGTCACCCCCGCTGTCCCTGCTGTCACTCGCAGCAGCGCTAACCTCAACGGTTCCGATCATTCTCGCAAGAGCTCCGTCACCATGGCTGCCAACGGTCCGAACAGTTTTGTCGCCAACGGTGGTCCCGTTACTGCTGGCAAACCTGGCATCCAGTTCGGTTACGTAAACGACTCTCCTGCAATGACCAACAGCACACCTCAGACCTCCAGTGCTGCGCCCATTCCGATTCCTGGTGGTGGAAATGCCCGAATTCCCTCTCCTATTCGCTCACCTTCACCTATTCCTCAGCCTTCAGCCAGTGGTGGCCGACCTCCTTCTGGTCTCCAACAGGCAGGAGGCAATACAATGACATTTGGCAGTCTCGGCAGCGATGGCGAAGTAGGTTTTTTCAGATTCGTCTGTTAAACAACCCCCCTCGAACTCATCACTGACTTACTCTCTAGCGCCACATGAGGCAGGGCTCTACTCCAACGAACCCCAATGCACAGCCTGGAGCTCACTTCCGACGTGAATCTGGCCACTCGGCTCAAGGTGACGGCGCTGGTCGAGGTAATTTCCAGCCGCAGGGCGGTCGTGGCCGCGGATTCAATCCCCATGGCGGCAACTACAGCTCGCAAATGGGATTCCCTCCCACCAACCAGTTCCGCAACGGCCCTGGTCAGGGTCGTGGCATGCCCCCAGCTTTCCAGCCTCAGGGTCGTAACCTTCAGTACCCGAACTCTCCTCAGCCTGCCCGAAGCCCGGCTCTCGTCCCCTCGCTTCCGGGTACACCTAACATGCAGCCTGCCACCATGCAGCCTGGCATGACGCCTCAATACCATTACCAACCTCCCATGCCTCAACAGCATCAACAAGTACAGTACCCCCTTTCCCAAGTTGATAAGCCTTTGTCGAAAAGCAGCAAAAAGAATAAGGGGAAGCGTGGCGACCTGGAAAAGTCGGTCCAGGTCAGCCACTCACAAGAGTCGTCACGAGATCTGCATGGGAACGAGTTCAACCAACGTCGGCGTTTCAGTAAACGTTTAGATCAACCATGGCGAGAACCAGATACCAGCAGCTCGCGTGTAACGTCATTCAGCTATCCCAAAAAATCTTTCCAACCCCTGTCTTTGAATGAACCAACTCCGTCTCTCGACTTGTCACCAGGAAGTGGCTTTTTTGAATACATGCTAACTTTAAAAAAAAAACAGAACTACGGTTATCCTCCCCCGCAAGTGGATGGTTTCGGACGCCCACTGTCGATGCCATACAATTATGCCAATATGCCGTATATGGCTGTCCCCCCCCAGGCTAACTCCCCTAGTTACGGACAGAACTACGTCACTCCCTACACACAGCATGGCCACAACATGTCACGAACACCCTCTCAGCCTGAGAGGCCACCGAGCGCCAGCCAGCCAAATGCTCCGGTCGTGGTATCATCTACTCCCCAGCCCCAGAACTCGTCATTGAAGCCCACCGCAAACAGCTTCGTCAAGGTGCCTAAGAAGAGCGCCGCTATCCAGATCAAGAACGCTGCCGGTGAAGTCATTGACACCTCGTCCTTCAAAACTCCATCATCTCCCGCTCCCAGCATCCAGCAATCCAAGACTCCTCCCGTGATTGCTTCGTCTACTCCCCCTCCAAAGCCATCAACCCCATCTCATGGCCGCACTGATAGTCATGCTGCCACCAAGACTGCTAAGCAGATTCAGGATGAGCTTAAGGAGAAAATCAAGCAAGCCACGCAGGCGCCGCCCAAGGAGGATAAGCCAAAGCCCGTTGAGCCTGCAGCTAAAACCGAAGACAAGCCTGCTGAACAATCTGAGGCCAAGCTCACCGAGACCAAGGCCGAGCCCGCACCCTCTACTAAGGCTGAACCTGAAAGCAAGCCCGAACCTGAGGTCAAGGCCCCTGAAGCCATTCCGAAGATTGAGGAGCCCAAGAAGGAGGCCGAGAAGCCTGCCGAGCCTGCCAAGAAGGAGGAAACTGAGGACGAAGAGATAGAGCGTATGATCCGCGAGATGGAGGAGGAGGATGCTCGACGCGAGAAGGCTGAGGAAGAGCATCGTAAGAAGGTCGAGGCTCAGAAGGCCATTGCCAAGGAACAAGCCGAAAAGGACCGTGTTAAGAACGCTGCAGAGGAGGACCGCAAACTCCGAGAACAAGAGCGCGAGATGGAGCGTCTCGAGGAGGAGAAGGAGAAGCGACGCCAGCAGGCCGGCTCATCTGCTCCTTCAGTCGCCGAACTTCTCTCCCAGGCTCGAAGCGGCAAGGACACTGAGCCTGCTAAGGTCGAGTCTGTTACCGACAAGCTTGCTAGCATGAAGATTGGAGGCGACAAGCCTGCTGACTCTGCTGCGCCCAAGCACGAGAAGCGCGGCGCGAAGCCTGCTGCTCTCAACTTGGCCCCTCTTAACACCAAGCCCGTTGAGCCCGCTCAACCTAGCGCCGCCCTGCAGTCGCTCAAGTCTGCTCGTTTCCTGAAGGTCATCGAGCAAGATATTTACCCTGCTGGCATCAAGTCGCCCAATCCTGCTCTTAATGCAGCGGTCCAGAAGAAGGGCAAGACATTCAAGTATGATGCCAACTTCTTGTTGCAGTTCCAAAAGGTCTTTACTGAGCAGCCTTCTCTCGAGTTCGGCCAGCAAGTCAAGTCTCTTATCGGGGATGACCGTTCAAGAACCAATACTCCTGGCGGCTCTGGCCGAGGCTCTCGTGGCCCCAGCTCAGGTATCGGCAGTGGATTTCCCATGGGTAGTTTCAACGCCCCAACCGCTTCCCGGCCTCTTCCCAGTAACAGTACCTCTGAACTCCGTTTCGCCCTTTCCAACCAGCAGCGACCTGGTATTGGTTCCATGGGCCGTGGTCCCAGCAATTTCCCTACAGGCGGCTCCTCCCGTGGCCCCTCTCAACTTCCTAACTCTCCCCGTGGGTCTCGTCGTCGTGGCGGCGGCAGCCAACGTGGCGAAGGCGTCAGGGAAGCTCAGGCTGCTAAGACCATGCCTTTGACTGCTGGCCAGGAGCTTAAGCCCATTGCCCAGACCGCCAACGGTTGGAAGCCTACAAGTATTGGCAAGAACGCCAATCCAGCCGCTGCTAATCCCTCTGGCCATCTTGAGCCTGATATGGTTCAAAGAAAGGTCAAGGCGGCACTCAACAAGATGACACCCGAGAAGTTCGACAGAATTGCAGACCAGATCCTGCTCATTGCATCCCAGTCCAAGGATGAGTCCGACGGGCGTACACTTCGCCAAGTCATCCAGCTCACCTTTGAGAAAGCCACTGATGAGGCCCATTGGGCTTCTATGTATGCCAAATTCTGCAAACGTATGCTCGAGACTATGAGCCCCGACGTCCGTGATGAGCGTATCAAAGACAAGAATGGTAACGTCGTCAGCGGTGGTAACCTCTTCCGCAAGTACCTTCTCAACAGATGTCAGGAGGAGTTTGAGCGAGGTTGGACGGTTAACTTGCCTGACAAGCCTGATGAGGAAGAAGACGCTGCGGGCAAGAAGACTGCTGAGGCTGCTCTCCTGTCCGATGAGTACTATGCTGCTGCTGCCGCCAAGCGACGTGGTCTTGGTCTAGTCCAGTTCATTGGCGAACTCTACAAGCTCGGCATGCTCACAGAACGTATCATGCACGAGTGTGTGCACAAACTCGTCGACTATAAGGGAGTACCTGACGAGGCTGAAGTTGAGTCGCTTAGCAAGCTGCTCAGGACTATTGGTGGCAACCTCGACAGCACTGAGAAGGGTCGACCCATGATGGACGCTTACTTCCAGCGCATCCAGACCATGATGGATCTTCCCGAGCTTCCCAGCCGACTTAAGTTTATGCTCATGGACGTTATGGACCTGCGCAAGGCCGGATGGCACTCCAAGGAGACCAACAAGGGACCCAAGACCCTCGATGAAGTCCGAGCTGAGGCTGAGGCTGCCCAGGCTGCCAAGGCCCAGGAGGCTGCTCGCACCAACCAGCGAGGTGGTGGTCGCCCTCCTGTTGGACGAGGCGACGCTCGCAACTTCTCGGCTGGTTACGCACAACAAACCAGCAATCAGGTCGGAATGGACGACCTGCGCCGCCTGAAGGGCTCTGCCAACCGAACCTCAAGCGGCAACATTTCTCTTGGCCCTGCTTCCATGCTCTCTTCTCGTAGTAACAGCGGAAGACGCATGGGTCCCGGCGGCTACCTTGGCCCTCGCGGTGAGGATTCTGCTACTTCTTCACGAACTGGCACTCCCCCTACCCGTGAGAACACCTCTCACTCTAATGCATTCAGGTAAGTTTGACTGGTGTCATGTACATTCGGATTTGAGTTGCTGACATGTATCTAGCCTCCTTGCCAACATGGAGAATGACCACCCGGCTTCGCCCCCGTCTACTTCTGCCTCCCCCGCGATGTCGAAGGCTGTCCCTGACAGTGATAAGAAAGAGAGCGAGTAAAAGTATTCTTCTTCCTTCGGTGTCTTGCATTTCGGCAGAATAGACTAGGCGGTGCTGTGTTTTCTTGCATTTACAGGCCTTTTTTTATTATTTATCAGACGTGTCACAAAAGTTGAGCACATTTTCTTTTTCCAGAACTCATGATACCTTGCCCATAGACAGACGGACACGATCCCTCTCAGCGTGAGAGGTGACCCCTACATCGGACTAGGGATTTCCTTCACCATTGTGCTCATCACCACCTACCTCAGCCCCTTTTCTGATCATGCTTCGAGTGTGTTTCAGTTCTTTAATGTTGTGGAGGATTTCCGGTTCAAGGGTTCGGGATGGCCCTATCGTTGTCGTTGGCCGGCATACTTCTGGCTGTTCTATCTCCAGGAGAGGTCACGCACGAAAAGGGGGAGGTGATGATGGTAAAAAAGCGTCACGATGATCACGTCGCAACCGTCATATACATACGTACGACTCGGGGTGGATGGCGGAGGTGGTGTTCAGGGCATTTGCGGTGGAATTTTATTTCGGACTCAACGAGGCAGAACGCGAAAAGGGAATGAAGCGAAATGGAATGGAATGGAATGATACGGAATGGAATGGGTTTCTCGGTGCATTCTTCCTCTCTGGCCTTTCGTTCGTTATACGTGGACAGCCTCTCGCCATGCTTTCGCCCCTTTGCTGGCTTTGGATGTTGCTACTTCACTTAACGCTGACGAATCACATCCCGTCACGATGGGTTAGGAAAGGTTTCTCAAACAAGACCATGATTGATGATGACGACTCAGGCTCTCTTGACTTAGCCTCATGAGCATATGCATTGTTGTACCAAGAAGAAGGGCATGACCGCTCGCCAACGGCTCTGTTGCTTGGTGTGTAATGTATAGAGGCGCTCAGCCTGGTCGAGCTTTAATGAACGGGTCTTGATGATGCTTTGCTGTATATCATCTAATTTCGAAGAAGCATGGGCCATTGGCAGGGACAATTTACATATATGTTCAAACTTGCTGCCTCTTAATCGTGAATAGTAATCGAGTGAATGTTGGACATAGGGGAAGCAGATGTGCTGAAAGAATGGACGAGTATAGGGAAACTTTGGTAATTTTCAAATACTGTAACTTGGCACTAGAGCACTCAGGAGGCTTCGCTCTCATCAAACCCCTAGAGACCACCAAAAACTCGCTTCGCTTGCTCTTGTGCATGCCAAAACCATTCATTACTTGCATGTGAAGCTGTTGTTGTCCCTCTTTGCTAATCCTAAACATACCCAGCCCGTGCAAACATCTAATCCTTAGAGCGCCACTGACCCAAATAACATACATGAACGTTTCACAGCATACCTAGAAATTGCCCTTCCACTTTCCCAACCAACTCAGGCCGTTGGCTTGAAGCCCAGCTTTGTGAACAGAGTATCCATGGCTACCCATTGCCGGCCACACTTATCGAGATACTTGTCAACAACACTCTTCAAATTTCCGAAGCGTATGCGGTTATGTTCAGCCAATGCAAGGATATTCTCCCGATCTTGCCTGGATATCTCTGTGCTCGTGGCCTTGGCCTTGGCCTTATCGACATCCCAGAGGCTGGCGAAGTAGAGAAGCTGAGTATAGATAGCCTTTTCTGTATATTCGTAACGCATTCGACCAAGACAATCTCGGGCCAGTCCCTTGGGGCCAAGGCAGCGAGAACCATAAACACTCATTTGCCGTGTTCGATTGCCGCACTGGCTATCATCGCAGACCAGCCAGCCCTCGTAGTACCGACTTGTCTGGGTGCGAATGGCGTGCTCCATCTGGGCCACGACAGAGAGTGTCGAGATGGAACTACCACACGAGCCGCAGATGACGCCGGATTGGGACACATGATCGGGGGACGCAGCCAGGCCCTCGAACACGGACGAGCTTTTGCACTTGCGGCAACGCAAAGAGAGGCGAGCACAATCACCGAAGCGGACCTCGTCTGGAATCTGTGAGTCCAAGGGGTGGATCTCAAGGTCGTTGCTTGAGCTGTTCTGCTGGGTTTGGAATGAGCTGTAGCGCTTGATATCAAGCCCAAGGTGCTCTGCCAGTTGTGATGTTGATGTTCCGACAATATTTGCACAGAGACGCTCGACAGGGGGGAAGATCTGCTTGCCAATATACCACTCAACGTCAGGCAGTAGAGTAGGGTCTGCCTTGAGATCACCAGGAGTGTAGGCCCGTTTGGGAGCAGGCTCAGAGCTCTTGCTGTCGCCCGTAATCACGTACGCGATAACATCTCCCTTGCGAACTGTCTTGCCTTTGGCCATTTCACGGAGAGCGACTTGGACCTGAGGCATGGAGTTAGAGTCGGGGTAGTCCTTGGGTGCTTTTCCAAGCTGTGTATGGATGATATACTTCTGAACAGGAACAGTCTGCTCACGCATCTTGCCAGCAATGTCGCTCAAGTACTCATGGATTCGGGCGATTGAGACTTCGGTGTCGTCTCCCGACAGAATCTCGTTAAGAAGGTGTTGGGAGATCTCCTTGGACAAAGCACAGTACTCTCGACGCTTCATGTCAAGACCCTTGACTTCCATCTTCTCGATGAACTTCCCATCCTTCTCTACAAGGTTGATGGCAGCATACTTCTTTTTCGCTTGAAGGAGAATACGGCGAAAGACGTTGTCAATATCGATCTCAAGCAGCTTATACTGCTCGTTGACTGCTTTCTTGAAATCGTTGCCAACCTTGAACGCATCGGCAACATTGTCTACGTTGGCATTGATCATGACGGAATCAGTATCACCGTAGATAACCTGCAGTGAGTTGCTCTCGGCCAGCTCCTTGGTGCTGCGGAGGATTTCTCGACCCTTGAAGGTTGTTAAAACAGCCAGAGGTCGAGCGTAGAAGCGCGACTTGGTATAACCCAAACATCCATACATGGAGTTGGCAGTGAGCTTGAGGGCAAGCTGCTTGATGTCCCATGTTGCCAGTTCCTCTGGGGTAGCCTTCTTGTCCTTCATGAGGCTCTTGACTTGTCGACGGCGACTGACGAGAGTAGCAATGAGCCTAGGTAGGATACCTTGATCCTGGTTGGTTGGAACTTCGGGAACTTCATCTTCTTCACTGTTCTGTGGGGCTGATTAGTCTCGAGGTTCAAGCAGGAATACCCCACAAACTTACTGTGGCTGGCCTATCGACAGTTGTAAAGCAGATGTTGAACTCCTGGATAATAGAGGGATAAAGGGAATTGAAGTCCATGACAAGCACAAACTTATCATATAGACCTTTCTCTGGCTCGAAAACCAAGCCACCCTTGTACTTGTCCTTCTTCTTTCCTTCGCCCGCCTCTTCTTCACGCTGTGCCTCTTCAGCACGCTGGCGACTGCGAAAAGTTTGCTTATCAGGGCAGATGTACTTGTTACGATAGAACTCGTGTAGCAAAATGTACTCGTTCCGCTCTGCACGCGTGCCTGTCAGAGTTCGAGCCCAAGAGTTACCCGCCAGATTGGTGAGAACCTTGGTCAGTGGCAACATCTGAACACCTAGGCCCAAAGCTGCAATGTAGTGTGTATCGGCCTCCATATGAGTGACGTAGTCAAGAAGTCCCTGCTTCTCCCTGGCCCACGTCTTCAGGGCAACCTCATTGTCAAAATCGCGGCGCCGATTATCTCCAGAGAGGTACAAACTGCACATCTCTGTCAGGCTCCATGACTGGCACTTGAACATGACCGACTTTCCAGCATCGTTGGCCAGATCACATAGCAGACGTCCGGACAAGATCTGGCGTTCGGCAAAAACGTTACCCCCAGTCTTGCCGATGGACGATGGCCACTGACTGCGACGGAGCCTGCCTAGCCTGGACCATCCGGGGATTTTCTTTTCATACAGACGATTGAGGAGCACGCTGTAGTCTACACCCTCCAATTGGTGTCCAAGAATCACATCTGGGTCTGCAACATCCAGCTGGGCCAAGAAGAAGGCTAGGATATCAGCTTCTTGCTTCTTCAGCACAATCAAGCCACGATTCCTTTTCTTCGCGAGTTGATCGAAGCCCATTGGGAACGCTTGGCCATGCGGTCGGATAACTGTAAAGGTTCGACAGGGCAGCTTTTCTGCAGGGGTTGTGTCACTGAGGGCTACCTTCTCGTAGATTCTTGCACTGATAGCCAGAATCTCTTGCTTGTTATCCTTCTCATTAAAGGCAGTCCGTAATGAGACACTCATAAGAGTCAGGGGAGGTGCATCGAGGTTGTCAGACTCGCTAAGAACAGAAACCATGTTGGGGTGATCGGCCAAAACCTCAAGCTTGCAGTGGGAAGCATTCTTGAGCTTGTCAAAATCGGCATCCTCAATCTTCAGCCAGCATGGGCCCATGATATTCTTCCAGAGAACGAACTGTTCAAAAAGAGCAGTGTTGCTACCAAAGACGTGAGAATAGGTCTCACCGGGTCTGCTGGGGTCGACTTCAGGCTCTGGGATACTTGTTAGCCGCTTTGGGTGACCTACAGGAGGAATGTGGCCACTCACTGTTGTAGGGGTAGAGAAGTTTCATATACTGTGCTTCCTTGGGGACGTCACGGAGCTCAAAGGCATATTTCCTGGTGCATGCCTTGATCTTGTACATGCCAACATTCATCTTGGTCATCATGGTGTCAATCTCGTCATACACGTTCATCATCTCGACTTCTTCGCCTGTCTCTTCGCCATCTTGCAAGCGGTGTTGACGCGGTAGGAAATAGAGCTTTCTCAAGATGTTGTCGACTTTGACAAAGCAGCTGACGTATGATCGTGTCTTCTTGTTGAGAACTTTGCCAAAGAGACACAGATTGCCGTTGACCTCTGTGTAGTCTGTCCAGAAGAAGTTGAGACTGCCATCTTCCTCAATAGCATCCTTGTAGTCGATTTTGCCTATTGTCTTTGTTTCCGCAGGCGAGCTTGTGACGACGTTCAGCCTCTCTGTGAGGGCATTCCATGAAGCTGAGTCGACTTGAGCGCCGTTGGGTTTGACAGGAGAGGAGCTGGCAGGTGTGGGATAGGACTCCGCTTTCTGAATTTTCTTGATCGGCCTTGAACTTGCTAGATTGACACTGGTTGTGGCGATAGCGCCAGCATGCGCAACCTCCATCATGTCTTCGTCGTCATCCTCTTCCTTTGGTTCCTGCTTAATCTGTGCCTTTCTCTGCGCTACCTTTGCGGCTGGAGAGGAGGGCGCAGGATCGCTCATGGGGACATCGGCAGTCTCGAGAATGTCATCGTCGGCGGAGGGAAAGAAGACATCGTCATCTTCAGGGGCTGGAGGGAGAGGGGACGGTAGCCGGGTATCGAGGGTCTTGGTCTTTTTGGGCACAGGCTCGGGAGCAGGTGAAAGGGCCCGAGCCTTGCGACGCCCGCCAGACCTTTCGACTCTTGAGGTATGGGGAGCAGGGGCAGGTATGTTATTGTCGACCTCGCCGAGGAGGTTTGAAAGGAAGTCGTCGTCCTCCTTTGTCTTGACGACCTAGGTAGAGGAATTTGAGTTAGTTGGGTCAACCCACCATGTCGTAAAGGGGTTCGTACCTTGGGTTTTGGCTGGGCCCTGTTGGCGCCCTTGAAGTATTCACTGATATCTTTGTCATTGGCCGCTCGCTTGGCTTGCTCCTCCTGACGATTCTTCTTCGCTACACGACATGTGAGTATGTGGGCTGTCCTGAACATGTCCTGGAGGAAGACTGACTAGCCTTACTGGGCCGGCCACGGACGGTGGCCTCTTCTTCGCTTTCTGAGCCATAGGCTTGTACTCGATCCCAGTCTTCGCGGCCGTCATCTGCGTAGCCCTCGCCATTGTCGTCGACAACAAAGTCATCCTGATTTAATCGTTCCCGAACAACCTTCTTATATCCATCCTCGTCAACTTCGTCGTATAGATTGTCGACGTCGGCAACTTTGTAAGTATCAAAGACCTTCTTGCCGGACTCTCGAAGAGCCTTGAGCTCAGCGAGCCGTGCTCTGTGAGACATGACGGGAGAAGAGTTTAGGCCGGTGGCATATCAGTGAGGCAATGGGGGGTGGGGGGGGAGTGAGTATATGTCTGGACGTCAATTCTTGATTATATGTTGCTCGTGATTGTATTGCAGGGAAATGAAGGTATCGAGAATGAAAACGGTGATGGTGTTGGTGGAGGTGCTGCTTGGATTGGGTTGGTCCCCTGGTAACCAACGCTGAGGTAGGTGCATGCTCATTTAGAAAAGTGGCCAGGGAGACGCGTCAAAGCGCGTTGTCGCTCCTGAGCCGCGTCTGGGCTCGTGTCGAGGGAGGGGCCATCTATTTAAGTGCCTGACGCGAGATCAGCCAATAGGCGCTACGATATAGGCATCTTAGGTAATGCAGAATCTTTGAGTACCCCGCGCAGGGGGAGTACTTACCTTACTTGACGATGCATACGGAGTAAATTGGTACGTATTGGTATCTTGCATGGAACAGATCAAATGATTACTCTCCACCCGACTTTTCACTTTATACGACCCGTTTGCTTTGACCAAAGGCAGCCACTGCATGTTTACGACTGCATTTGATACAACGACCACTGAACAATATCCATTCTATTAGGACATCGATTTGTTTAGGCGTTTGCAGTCAATGCCTTTATACATGAATTGTTTCCCAAGTTGCTGCTCTTTCAATCGATGTTGGTGGTAATTTAGGTGCTTGTAGTGTAGTGACGTCGAAGAAAACTAGATAATAAAGGTCACTTAAAAAAACTCAAGTCCAGATCATTCTTCTTCATTCAGCTACCTTAATTCTGGCAACATCCCCAATCCATTTAAGGTGTGGCCGGCCGTCCCGGTGCGGCCCCACTCACCCGGAACGGAGGATGACCCACATTGAACGGCATTTGATCAGCTATACATAGTGACTACCTGACCATGTATTTGAGCCTAAGTTCAGCTTCTATGTTAATGAAATGGTCGGAGCTGCATTCCAGGACATTCCCTTTCCAGAGATTCCCTGTGATTGGTCTTGATACTTAGGCAGTTAGTGATGCGATGGTGATTATGCACTGGCCAGTAACTCACTCCTTCCTTGCGGATACTTTGTTGTAAGTTCTTCGCAAGAGCTACCCATGGCATTTGATTTCAAGCTCAGTCAGAGGAGCCTTCCCAAAGCAACACAAACTCCCAACTTGTTCCTGTACCTGGGCACCTTACCTACCTAGTACGTGGGAGAGGGGTGTTTTTAGACATCAAGCAGTAGACAGAAAAGACTGTCGTGGTTATTTTTGATCAATAATATTATATTAGCC
>JAAQRH010000141.1:0-41324 GCA_013186785.1 Fusarium pseudonygamai
ATAGTCTAAGCTTAGGATAGATTTTAATAAGTTTATTTTGGCACCCCACATTAAGGTTTGCTGTTTTCTTGCCCCCCGAGGCCACGCTTATATACCAGCCTTCGCAATAGCCTTCTTCACAGCCATCTCGATCTCCTTGAGATACGCTTCGGGCTTCTTCGTACCAATGGCTTTGTTGTCATCACTACCGTCCATGTCGAAAACATCATCGAAGCTGAATTCCCCAGAAACCGCATCTTGCTCGACAAGATCGCGCGGTGCAGCCTTGTCGAATGTGACCCATTCTTGACCTTTATGATACTTGTGACAGAACTGCTCCTCTACCGGCTTGCCAGGGTCGAAACGGCATTTCCACTAGCCACCGCTCTTCTTCTGGAAAGGTTCGGACCAGCGAGAGCTGGGTTCGTGCCATTTCTTGTCCCACTTGTCATTGTTTTCCTTGGTGCGCATCTGGTTCTCGAGTCTCCAGATATAGGTGAGGAATTCTTTGTACTGCTTCTCGACGCTGTTGCGGCGGTTGATGGGGACAACGCCATAGCTGGTGAAAGTCGGGAACCATTTGGGGACATCAACCTTGACTGGGGTTTCGTACATGTTGTGGCGTGTAGAGTCATTGTCAGTCTCAGGGAGTATATAGGGGAAATAGTCAGTTTCCCATTCGAGTTTGTTGGTGTCGACGGCCTTGGGAAGTTCTTTCAGATGGGGAGAGTTGAAGGTTGGGAAGTGGTGTTTGACCTGCTTGGAAAAGGCTTTATTACATGCCTTTTTCTTCGAAAAGGCCGCCTCGTCATCAAGCCACTTAGCCGCTGGACAGGGATTGGATGACTGCTCTTTAAGCCACCGTTCATACTTCGAGGATTTGGAAGTAGAGGACTTGTTGGAGGGCTTGGCCTTCTTTGAAGGCTTCTGAAGAATATTATCCTCATCTTCATCTTCGACCTCTCTCAGTGAGAACAGCCCCTGGAAACTCTCAGCTTCGCAAAGAACCGCCGTCTGATCCTCGGTAAGTGGTAGGTGAGAGGAATCTGGGTGAAACGTGAATTCTCCAGCAATTATGCCTTCGACATGCCCATCGCGAACGGCCATCTTTCTGGTCAAAGCGGCAACTTCAACTTTGTCGTCGTATATCGCTTGTTGTACGTGGCGGGGCACATCATGGAATTCGATCGGGGTGTTCCAGTCGAGAATCTTGATGGCCTCCTGTTCCGCAATGATCTGTCTCTTACCATTGACATTTTTGACACTAACATCGTGATGGTGCTTCTTGTAGGTGGCATGAACAGCATACTCTTGGCGAATATCTGCTTCAAGAGCGAGTGGTTCAAGAAAGTTGATTTCGCTATGCCACTTGTGCAAGGACAGAGGTATTTCGGGGTCGATCTGCTCAGCGAAGACTCTAGGCTTAAAGGTGGAATCATTATGTTCGGTATATTCTTTGTTGCAAGGATGATAAGATTCCTCATGCCAAGTCTTTAGCAGCTTGAATCCGGGCTTGCGCTGTGGAATGGCGAACTGAGATCGGTGGCTAGTGTTGGGTTTGTGATACTCCCGGGGTCGATTGACTTGGGCGTCGATGCTCCGTTTGTGCTTGGTTTCGCGCACATCTCCAGTATCGTACTTATTGCTTTGGGAGTCGGTAGGAGGCGTGTGAAGATCAACTGAAGACACTTCGCCTTGGTTCGGGCTGCAGAGGTAATCTTTGAGAGCTCGCAGACTGTGTGGCGAGAATACCTTGAGATTGTTCCCAGATGGTGAGCTGAGGTAAGTATCTTGTTTCTCTTCTTGACTCTTATTGAAGGGTACTTCTTTGCCTAGATTCTCTACGAGGAGAGAAGGGGGGGGGATCGGGGCGCATGAGGCTGACAACTGGTTCGGCGTCATGATGAAAGTTGGCGTTGGCGTTGGGTTCAGGTCTTCAAGGTGTATCTCCGTGACAAGTCTCCAACATATATATCCAGAAAGTAAAAAGAAGAGTTGTGTTTATTCTAAAAAAGAGAAAGTATTGTGTGCGCAAGAGGAGAGAGGGGAATATTACAACGTGTATAGGTGAACAACTAATACCTGAACATAAGTGCGCAGCCGCCTGCCAGTGCCTGGCACTCCCACTCACTAACTAAACCTGAACAAGTCGAATGTATAGAACCAACAATGTCTGAACAATTGGCAATACGCTGTCAATCAGGAGTAGCCAGTGTAAACGGCTTTCTGCCAGTGTTGAAGAACGTTCACTCAGCAAGGTAGAGAAGCAAATTCCCATCACTGTCTTATGAACTACTCCACGAAAGGCGTTTATGAGTATTTATTTCCCACAGTTATAAGTTGTGGCAACTTCGTCCTGGTACAAAGCTTTACGATTCAACGTAACAAGGCCAGATCCCCTCTCTCAACGCCTTCAATGAGCTGACGACTCTCGCCTACCTTCACCATCAGTGAGTCACGAGCTGAGGGACAGATCTCGATGTCAACGATATATGAGGATCTAGCCAGCTTTATAAACTGTTTGCGCCCTTGGTCCCGGGTTCTGAGCATACACGAGATCGTTCTGTGGCGGTTGTATCTTCGGCAGAGCCGGTGCATAAGGTACGCTGGGAGACTCGTGGATCGGGTTATTTGCAACGTTGTATGGTCATACATTGATCCGTGTCAACTTCTGGAAACTTTCCGTAAGTGGTTATAATACAGTTATATACAAAAGCCCATAAACCCCCCGCTGCCATCTATATCCCGTGTTATCCATACAATCACAAGCACAGACACCGCTGCATGTGGCTCGTTTCCTGCACTATGACGACACAGGTCCTACTTTGACCTGCTCCCGAAGTCTCTTAGCCTCGGCCACCCGGGCCTGTTTATCTTGTCTTCTCTGTCCTGCCTCAATTCTCGCGAATTGACCACGCGCGCCATGCTTGAGCTTTGTGATCATGTCCGCCGCCTTGCCCTTGTCCAGGTTTTCAAGCTTCAAAGGTTCCGCCTTTCCCCGCATCTTATTGATGAAATCAACTTGTCCCTGTGTAGGTGGCAGTGTCCGCCATCTTTGATAACGGTGAATAAATGTGTGGGGGAACATTTTAGCCGCGAAACTGTCCGCTCCATGCACTGCATCAGTGAATGTGGCTGCCGTGAGTATCTCCCGTGGCATTGCGTAAGGTGCTTTGGCTACGCCAGGAGGTAGAGCTCGTACCTCTATAGCTCGGTAAAGCGGCCCCTTCGTATTCAGTTGTTCACTGACCCGCTCGATTCGAACATATGAACCGCTCGGTGACGATAAGACAAACTTTTCTTTTCCGACCTGAACCCATGCATACTTGCTTATGGCCCGGATGTGTTTCTCGCCAGATGTATCGGCGATAAGATCTAAAACCGAGTCATAGTCTGTGAATGTAACACTATCGGCTCCGGGCCCGGGAGTTGTCTGGTATGACAAAGGTTTTTGAGTCGTGACATGCTCAGTGTCCTTGATCTTGCGTAGGTCATTCACTGTTGCTCTCTCAACCAGGATATCAGGGTCAAGACCGAATAGCGTTGGTGTGGTCACGATTCCAGTGTCCAAACTCGAGACCAGATCAATGATATGGCAGTTCTTCTTTCCCGGGTGCAACCGCATTCCTCTACCGATCATCTGAACAAGCAAGTTGCGAGACCTCGTCGGCCTCGCGAGGATAATGCAGTCAATATTTGGTATATCAGTTCCTTCAGTGAAAACGCCGCAGTTAACCAGCACTGGAAACTCTCCTTTTCGAAAAGAGTTCAATGTCTCGCCTCTTTCAATCTTGGGGGTCTCTCCAGTAACATATCTCGCGTCAAAGCCATGCTGTCGGAACCGATCTGTCAGCTCCACCACGTGGGCGACGTCAACGCAAAACACAAGTGTTGACTTTCTTCCTGGAGCTTTCGCCATCCAGCTGCGGACTGTTATATCGTTGATCTCACTGGTGTTGACAGCCTTGGATAAATCTGAAGGGAGATAATCGCCGAAGGCCCCCTTCTTGACTTCGGATAAGTTTGCCTTGGACTCAACCGTTGTGAAAATGACGTCCGACAGCCACTTCTTAGAGATCATATCTACATAATCTTTGTGATACACGATTTCGTCAATGGCTGCACCGAGTTTCACTCCATCGAAACGTGAAAACGTGGCGGAGACACCAACTAGATTTGGGGAGTCAGGTCGCTTCTCATCTAATCCAAAGTGACGAAGGGTCTTGAGGTACCCTGGAGCAACGATGTGATGGGCTTCGTCGACCAGCAAAAGTTTGAAGCGGGACGGGTCGAATTTCTTAAGACGGCCTTGTGACGTTATGCTTCGTACGCTGGCGACTGTGATATCTGCCGTTCCCGTTGCATGGACATTGCCCATCTCGATCTCGATCCTCTTGTCAGGATACGCACGTTGACAGTGGTTGGCTGCTTGTTCCACTAGCTCACGACGATGCGCCAATATTAGTGTCTGTTGCGCGTCCTCATTTGCTGTTGGGATTCTATCAATGAGTTGTGTAAAGATGACCTTCTTTATGTCAATCGACTGAGCTTTCATTGTAATGAAAATACGCTTACTGTTTTACCGCTACCAGTAGCCAGAGATATCCCGACTCTCTTGTGACCGCTCTTCAGAGAAGAAAGAACTGAGTCTATGCATTCTTCCTGATAATCTCGAAGCTGTAACTTGGGGGTGTCATGAGTGACTGCTGAGGCAAAGGCTTTGAATGACTGTAGGCTTGTTGTCAAGTGCAACCTTGCAGCTTTGGACCGTAAAACACATCGCGGTATAGCCCGTAACATGGCACATGATGAGAGGTGCAGTGAAAATGCGTTTCGTCTCATCGATATATGATAATAAAAAATACTTCATGTTGAGATGTCATGAGCCTTCGAATGCTAACCTAGACCAAGGTGTGAATGCATTATGTAAGCAATATTCTTCCACTAATATTTCATTTCAACGCCAACTGAAGGCGTGGACAAGCGCTTATAAGAACTCGGTGCAAGATGAGCGATGCGTTAACGTCAATATCAACTTTGGGATCATCTTTTTATTCTTTCAAAAAGTGGTTTTTTATTTTCCTCTTTTAAAACCCGCTCCTGGCCGGGAGTAACTCAGGTTCATTCTGCTTGCTAACATGTTTTCGCCCTCTCGTCTCTTTGCAGCCATCATACACAAATCAGTATGGAGTCGGAAATCAATTATGAACCTCTCGATGTGAATTCAAGCGACACAGAGCAAGCTGGAAACATGGAGTTGGGAGACGATGTCCTGTTACCGCCACTTGACGAGCCATACGTTGCTGATCAAACCGACGCCTCTGGCAGTGTGTATAGTGAGAAGGAGGATGAAACGGACCAAGACAACGAGGATTATTCCTTGAAAAGACGCGCTGAGGAAGATTCATCCCCGAGACTCTTCAAAAGACAGAAAGGAGTTCTCAACACCGAGTATTTGGATCTTCTTAATAGAGATATTGAAGATGCAGCTCAGCGTGTCTGCTTTACCGACGATAGCGAAGAAACCGTGTTGTACCCAAGCCAAATAGGTCTTACTTACTGGTCGATACCGGAGAAGAAACTCTTCTTCGAAGCGATCGCTCGTCTTGGCCAGAGTGATCTTCCAGGTATTGCATCCCGTATAGGCACCAAGAGCGAGATCGAGGTGAATCATTACCTCGACGTGCTCCGAACAGCACGTCTCCTGAGACAACGACAAGTCAGACGCCCCGCTGTTGAATTCCCGGAGATCCCAGCCGCCGTAGAACTAAGTCAGCAATGTTGCCACGCCTTAGACGAGGCTGCAGATGCTATTTCTGTGCGTCAGGAACGAAAGGAGGAACAGCGAGAGGAGAGCAAATGGGGAGACTGCTGGGACATCAGCCCAAAGATTGCTCGCCGACTAGACAAGGGCGAAACCGTCGTTGAAGGCCAAGTTCTTCCATTCTCCAAGCTATTCAACTTGCATACGTGGCTAAGACTATCTGAGCGTATCTTTATGAATTCCTCCATTCCTAGTGAGAACTGGGATTCTATCGACAACAGGCCTCCCTCGATGTGGGCCACTACGTTCGATGACTTTCACTCTTTGGCAGTCTCAATCACGAAACGATTGGTTCAAACAACGATATTCCTCAGCGAGTCAAGAATCAGGGCGAAAAAGGAACTCGTACCGACCACTCGCGAAATCATCAGGGCACAAGATGTGGAAGCAGCTGTGTCGTCCTTGGGATTGAATCATAATTCGCATCAGTTTTGGAGCCAATGCGCACGAAGACTACGACTTGAGGTCCACGAGGAGCCGCCCCAGCTGGAGGAGGAAGGAGAACGTGAACCTCTTAGCTATGAAGAAGTGGAAACCCTTCTTTTCACCGGCGGCGATGAGGCCGACCAGGCATTTGAAGCGCCATCTGATGTAGACGAAGCCGCCAGCTCTTCTGCAAATGAGGCCCTAAGTTCTGATTTCGAGGAACCTGTCTCACATTTGAACGAAGAGGAGGCTGCTATCGCACGAGAGGCCAACGAAGTTTTACTCTTCTCTGCCGCCGACTTCCCAGAAACGTACCGGAAGAAAGAGACCCTCAAGAATCGCATCGCGAGTGAGCGGCGACAGGAGCAATATGCCGAAGAACGCGACCAGTACATCAGCTGGCAGGCTGAGGCTGAGATGTGGGATCTCCTACAGAAGAAACCTCTCACTGAACTACCCAGGATGCCAGAACCGGGCCCGTTGCAACGGTCAACTATGGATGTGGAGAGTATCTTTCCCATAGGAAGGGACTGGAGAACCACGGTAAAGTACCGCAGCGAGTGGGAAGGAGAATAGGAGACAAAATACCTTTGCTGGCCAGTGAAATGGCATTGGAGCTCAGGAGCTCGCTTTTTAATGTAAATAAATACTTATTATTACTCCATGCCTAAGGGTATCTGAACCGCCCCATCTATCGTTTGCATCATACCAATGAATTCTCAAGTCAACGTCTCCTCTTCGGTCTTGCCTTTGCTTTAGTGGTCTTCGCCTTCTGGCCCTTCTTGGCACCTCGTGTGGACTTTGAAACTTGTGTTTCGCTCTCTTCAGCACTTTCTTCTTCCTCGCTAGAAGAGCTGTCGCTGCCTTCTTCTTCGCTCTCCTCTTCTTCTTCCTCTTCCTCCTCCTCTTCTTCCTCTTCTGTGGTCTCGGCCTTTTCTTGCGTCTCAGCCTTGGCCGGGGTCGCTTTCTTCTTTTGTCGCGAAGCGACTCGTTTGGACTTGGGTACTGGTGATGGGGCGTCCGTACCGTCCTCCGTATCTTCTACCGATGTGCCTCTCGTTTTCGTATCACCTCGCTTGCGCTTCTTGGCTGGTGAAGGTGCCGGAGATAGTTCGAGCTGGGGTGGTGATGTTGGAGCTTCGCTGACGTCGGCTACGGCTCGGGCCATCATGGCTTCATAGAATTCCGGTCTTGGCAAACAAAATTCGTTGTATTCGACCTCGTCATCGTCGAAGTTCTCTCTTTCATCGATCACCTCAAGATTGTAGTATGTTCGGAGCTTTTGCCAAATGTACGGAATGCGTGTGTGCTGGTAAAAATCAGGGTCGATACCATGGTTTCGCAAGTGCTCCGAAATCGCTATCATTCGGAAGTGCTTGTGCATGCCTACACAGTCTTGGTTAGTAATAGCTCGACGTGAAGGAAGACACCTAACTGACCAGCTGGTTTCCAGCGAATGACACCCTTGAATAATGAAGCCACTTGATCATCCGTCCAAAGATCATTGTAGTTATTGTCTGGCTGTTGTTCTTTTGTCTCGCTAGAACCTTCATTATCGCCAGTTTGGGGAGTGTCGACGTCCATTGCATCGTCATCTCGCGCAGGAGTTGGTGTCGCAACAGTTTGGGTGCTAGCCCGAGCGCGCTTCCTCGGCGCCATTGCGATTGTGATGAGGAGATCAAGATCGGGATCGGTCGATTTATGGTGATATTCGCGAGTTATGCTGTGTAAGTGACAATTGTGTACCAGGGTTGCTGCTAGGAAATCTGGATAATCTGGATGCCTCGAACAAAATTGAAAGTTTTAAAACCCGAACCCGTCGTTGAATACCAAAGAAGGAGGTTCTGATGAAATCATAAGCTAGCATCCCGGCCATCCAATGGCTTCCGTAAAGCGGGCGCCAAGCTTGTGGTGCTCCATTTTTAGTGCACAGGTGCTCTGAAACGCGCCTAACGTCCACTGAAGCGCGTCTACAGAGGGGTATGGATATTGATATCGCGTTAATTAGACTAGGGTACCCTTCAGACGTGCTTTGGATAACAGGACTCAAGCTCAGGTCGACATTAACCCTCAACGCGCCGCTGAGCACTATGTTATTGAATTGTTGCATTTTATGAGAAAGGATCATGGCTGAATCCAAGGAAGACCTGGGAGCTGTATTCTCTATACCTGACTTGTGGGAATCGTCGAAATTTCTGCATCAAATAGATGATGACCCACAGGCTCAGAATCCCTTCTTTTCTCCTGGGCTCAAAGGTAACTTTGGACCTTGAAAATTGAACCGTGGCCCTACTAATCCGTGTTTTTCAGAAGTTACAAAATCGGACCTTGTCCACCTTGGTCAAGTGTCAGTAGAGCAAAGTGGCTTCTTCAAGTTACCGTCCCAGCTTGAGCTTCAAGACAAGCCCGAGCCCGAGCCAGAAGTAACTGCGTCTACCAGCAACATCCAAGCCTCCACGGAAAGTCTAGCTGATCCAGAAATCGGTGATGACGTCTGGGCACACACTGATGAACCAAAAGACAAGACACCAGAACACAGGACTTGGGATAGCTTCATCTCCGGTACGCCGGCTGGCCAACAACAGCCTTTGGTGACGGAAGCTGGAGCCGCGGTCTACGATGCCTTACTAGGTTGGTCCGCCGACCCCCTTGAACTGAAAAGCTCCGAGGTTCCTATTGTCGATATCAAAGCCTACTTTTCTTCATTGCTTGCTCTGGCCCTTGGTCAAGAATCAATCTTCTACTCCAAACAGGAGAAAGGTCGCTCTTTGGCACCAGCGATTCCAAGCATGCGGGTCACAGGGTATTCCAAAGATGTTCTTCAGGGACTGGAAAAACAATGTCACCGCTGCGGATCAATGTTGTTCGAATTACGGTCCTTTGTCAATGCTACTTATGCAAAGCGCACGTCCAAATGCGGCGTTGCTTTGGCTGGTGTACTTGACCAAATCCTTAAGGACGTTCAGCGACATGTCGCTCTCCATAGGCAGACACCGCGATCACTTTTGGAACTCCAATCAACAGTTAAAGGAATGCTTGCGATTCTGATACCATTTCAAAGACTTGCTTCCAAATTCCGCAAAGGTTATGAAGACCAACATGTTCTCTCCCAGGTATTCCATGAAGCATACTCAGTCGACTACGGTGAAGAACAGCTCCGGGGCATCATGCGCGAAGTTTTACAGAGAGTATCCTCGCCCTGGATCGAGTTCTTGGAAGAATGGATCGGGACCAGGCAAGAAAAAGGGATTCCCTTGACGAAAGCCAATGTTGGAGCGAGCAAAGGCTTCGTCAAAGTCGACACGGGGAAATATACGGATGATTTCGGGCAGGAAGTTGAGGATATCGACTTTCTCTTGGACGAGACCAAAATGCCCCATTTCATGCCCTACGATATTGCCAAGTCCATCTTTGAGACAGGCAAGAATCTGCGGTTCATTAGGGAATGTCACCCCGAGCATCCCTTGGCTTCATCAGCTATCATCAGTGCGACCGACCCGCCGAAGGTCAGCTGGCTTTACGACTGGAACGCCATCGAGAACCTTGAGAAACGTGTAGCCAAGTATCACGATGATCTCTTAGGGGCAATTCGCGACTGTTCATTCCGTGACAAAGTCAACTCAGAAAGCAATGGTCTTGCGATTGGCTCTGAGATGGAAAACCCGTTCTTTGGTGAAGACCCCACGCCAGGAACATCTGGAGGGCTCTTGAATACTCTTACGGCACGTATGGATGAGCCCTTGCCTGATGAGGTGAGCCAAGAGGATACATTGAGCCAAATCTTGCGTGAACGTCTTACCCAGTTTGGTCCCCGCAAGCCTCAATCTCCTACCAATGGCTTCGACTTCACGCCTCACCCATCACTTCTCCCCGTGCTTTCGTTTGGGGGTATTGCATCCGCGCAATCTGAGGTTGTTAATCAGGAAAGCCTGAGGCTGCTGTTCAATAACCATGATTTACGTGGTCACCTGAAAATGCACCGCGATTTCCACCTCTTTGGTAGCGGCATGTTCGTAAGCCGTCTGTCCCATGCCCTCTTCGATCCAGACCTCGAAACAGCCGAAAGGCAGGCTGGAGTTGCACGACAAGGAGGTGTCATGGGGCTTCGCCTGGGAGGTCGAAATACTTGGCCACCAGCGAGCTCGGAATTACGTCTAGCTCTTATGGGCGTTCTAGCCGAGAGCTTCGATTCAGACAATGAGTTCGCTAAGGAAAAGCTGGCTAGTATATCGAGGGATGCATCCGAACTCCCAGGGGACATGGGCTTTGCTGTCCGAGATTTGTCGCAGGAAGAGATCGACAAGTGCATGAACCCAGACTCTTTGGAAGCTCTCGACTTTCTACGATTGTCCTACAAGCCCCCTGCGGCATTATCCAGCATCATCACCCCTGTGATTTTGACGCAGTACGATCGAGTCTTCAGGCTGTTGCTAAGAATCATGAGGATGGTTTATGTCGTCAACCAGTTGTTCTTAGATGTCAATGCTAGGACCAGTCGCTGGAACGACCCTGGGGACATTTCCTACCGATTCACTCGAGAGGCCCACCATTTCGTCTCCGGGATCACTTCCTTCTTCATGGATGCTGGGGTCGCCATTCCTTGGGAAGCATTCGAGGCGAAACTTGACAAAATCGAAGCCGACTTGAAGAACCCCTCGACAGCCAAGAGTACAGCAGATAAGGTTGAGAGTCCTGATAGACTACGAGAGTTTCACTCCCGAGTGCTTGATCGAGTCATGCTTTCTCTTTTTCTCCGGAAACGCCAGCAGCCCGTGCTGAATTTGCTCGAAGAAATCTTCGGTGCAGTTCTGGAATATGCCAAATTTTCACGATTCAAGGCTCTTGGAAAGAACCAGACTACCGAACCAGGAGAACTGGAAGAATTACAGCGTTTGTATAGCAACTTCAAGAAGAAAGTACAAATCTTCATGACTGTCTGTCGAGCCTTGACCGAAAAGAGCCGATCAACAAGTAATAAGGTCTCGGACGATTTGGGTTTGAAACAAGAGGGTATTGGTGAAGACCATATGGTCGCTCAACTACTGTTAAAGCTCGATATGGGACACTACTACACGAAGCACTAGGACGCCATGTATAATATTAAGTATTAACTACTTATAAAAGACACGAAGATATCAATGAAAGTATGTCAAGCCTGGAAGTAATATCTGTGTTCACCTATTCATTCTACATAGATAGGTCTTGATAACCCGATACCCCGCCATCGATGTATGTAGATTGCACCCTTGCTGTGGCAGGCCGTCTTTAGTGGTTGATGCCCCTCCAAATGACCCCACGCGTTACGTTAGTTCCTAACATTAATTACTGGCTTGTTTGTTTATATTGGATCTTCAACACTGAACCATAGTAACCTACCCATAACGAAAATGTCACGACAAAGCGTAGCAGCGCGCAATCTGTCTCTCACTGAAGAGCTTGAAAGACTCGAGCAGTCAATCACTCTGACTCTTCAAGGTATACATGAATCTTGAAATCTCGCGACCCAGGGCTGACCGTTGGCTAGAAATCGACCACAACTTTAGCAAGTCGCATCGCATAGTAACAACAAGCATTCTACCGCTAGTAGAGCAGTATGGAGACCACTCTCGCGCTGTTTGGGAAGCTTCAAAGGTACACGAGGTCACCCAGGTTCGAAGGAAGTGATACTGACGACATGTAGTTCTGGAAGCAATTTTTCGAGGCATCGGCCAACGTATCTCTGTCCGGATATGAAGAGCTCGCCAACGACGACGAAAGCGAAAACGTGGAAGAAAGTACCGCCATGAGGGAAGATATAACAGAAGAGTACACATCTCAGCATCATGAAGATGCCACCGCCACAACCGGCATCGAGCAATCTTCCTTCCAAGCTGAGGACTCCCTCCTTGATGATGCTGAGCTCACAGGAAGCACGCCTCGGCCTGGAAAGACGAAGACACGATTTTCAGATATGGAGTCTCCCTACGAAGCTATGAAACGCGAGATGGAAGGAGAGGAAAACAATACCACAGTGCTAGATGATAACGAGGATTCGACTGTCTTGTTCGCCCAACACACCGCTAGACTCCCCGATATGTCGATGACTCCGCAGGCCCAGCGCGACCACACAATGACCGGCGAGCAGTCTGTTCAGCCCCATAAGGACCCTTTGCTTCACCGTGTTCTCGACAAGAACTATCGCATTCAGGCAACTCCGCACAAGCCCGCCCTTCGTATCTCTCCACTCAAGAGCGCACAACCCAAGAGCGCACAACCCAAGAAGGACGCCCCCGCATGGAACGACTCACCAGGCTCCTCGCCCGAAATGGCGGTACCGACTCTACGCAGTGAAGTTTTTATGTCGCCCTACAAAAGCAACGCTCGACAACGTCTTGCGGCGGCAATGCAGGGTCCTCGAACACCTGGTGTTAGTGTTCAGACGCCAGCGACAGCACGTAAGACGCGGGACGTCTTCGCTGATGACACTGTCACAGCCACTGGAAAGGATAAGTATGAGATCGACTGGGATAGTGATGAAGGGGATGAGGATATCGATTTATATGCAGGCATGAGCCCGCCCAAGACGATACAGTTTGCCCTGCCTCCTTCGAAGCTCTTGCAAACACCTGGTAAGATCTATCCCGCTCTCAAATGGACTACCATATACTGATACTGTCTGACAGCACGTGAAGCCAGCCAAAGGATTGTTGGTGACATTCTACTGGATGCTGGAGCCGATCCGAACTCGTCCGAATACAGCCCCTCTATGGTCAAGATGAACGAAGATATTTTGAACGATAGTTTCTAAGAGCCAAAGCTCTTAAATCTAAAGAATGAACGGTTGCTTATTCACCCATTCCGAAGACTCATCGAGTATGGAAACAGTCCTACATTTCAATTAAAGATACCCTTCACCCCTTTGCAATTATGTGCCCGTGTCCTTCACCATATTTTCAGTCCGCTTTCTAAATCAGCACCTGTCTCAGGCCTTGAGTTCCATCGACTACATATTGAATCGAATCTGTGACCTGAGGGCCTGTTCTTGGAGTTTCTTGGCATCGACTTCTGTCCCATTCTTTTCCTTCTGATCCTTTTTTAAAAGGGGCGCGGACGAGGAAAAGGTATCAATAGAGGTAGTTTCAGGATCAGCGACCTTGGAACTGTTATACTTGGTAGAATCTACCTGGGCTACATTTACTTGTTAGTCAAGTTCGGCTTGCTGAAAACATGATGCTTACAGTCTGAGGTTGTGGGAACATTGTTGCCTGAGTTGTTGGACATATTGAAGGATGTGAAGGAGATTGGAAGTGATTGGGTGGGTAGTTATAGACAAGACTTGGATTAAAGTATTAAGCTTAATTGTTTGTATTGTTGTTCTTCGATGGAACTCTCGATTGCTTCTGCCTGACAATGAAGTCCATAAGGCGTCGCATCTTGATTGTTATAGACTCAATCCTGGCAATACAACTTGCAAGACACTTTTGTTACGATGACTACGAACGAGGGAAGACCACTAAGGTTCTTGCGAAGTCTACGACGCGCGTGAGTCATGACGGAAGCCATCGACCAGGCGTTAGGGCTGACGAATGACTGTATGCATGGTAGTAGGAAAGTCTACGTACACCATGGGTGCGTACAAGGCTGACGAAGAATCCGAGAATACGTACGTACTGTGTAAGCGTATACGCAGAACACCATCTTATTCCCTGATATGTGCGAGATGTGAGAGTGTTGGATGCTGCTTTAGGAATAAAGAGGAGTAACATGCAACTGGTATTGGTCAATTCGGACTGATCGTCATGCAGAGGACTAGCTTCCATTACGCCAGTGCCGGGGATTACTCACTCGACGACTTGGTGTTTCAACCGGCCATTCAGCCAAATTCGAAGAACAGCTAGGGACCTCGAATTGGCTAATACGGAATCCCGCGAGGATGTATCTACATGAAAACATAGGATCTTAGATCAGACAAGATGGTGAGACTGACACTCTGCCTGCCTTGATTGGGTTGCATCTCAAGACGATTTCCTTCAATAACACTGTTAGCATTCCATGGTATTTACTTATCATCCACCATCTGATGACTGTTTGACACAACATGGATGTCACCCGCACAGGATTGGTGCCTTTTCGATAGCAATTACACTTGATGGGTCATAATTCAGCCGTGTCTTACTATCAGTTCAAGGACTCACCACTTAGTTGGAAATGGTAGAATTAGTTGGAAATGAGTCCTAGTCCCACAAGACAGCGGTTAATTATCAAAGCATTCGTCACCGGACAAAACCTAGACACGCGTTGATTCTGCACGTTGACAAGGCCATTGAATCTATGCTTAAACGGGCAGCTCACAAATAACGTTAAATTTTAAAGTGGATACGGAGTAGGCCTACCTTAGATAGCAGGGTCCGGATAGTACAAGCCACATGTGGCTACACTGACAGCAGTGGCAGTGCGTGGTCCCCGCAACGCTCTTGGCGAAACGCGATTCTTATCGATAACAATTCTATTAGCGTCTAAAAAAAATTCGGAAGCAAAGTGAACGGCGAAAGACCGTGCCAGTTAGTTGATGGTCTTTGGAAGGTGACGACGTCGCACGCAAAAATGGAAGATCAAGTGCACAAACCGCATCGCAAGTCCAAGGACAAGAAGGACAAGAAGCAGCATACAGGCGGTAAGCTATACCTACGCACAGTTCCAATTAGCGATCGGCGCATACTGACAAATATCAGAGCGCAACCCAAAGGCGTTTTCCTTCGCCAACCCTGGTAAGCTCCAGAGACAAGCAGCGAGATCGCAAGATGTAGGACTCTTCCCTGTTCCCTTGAATAAGAAACCCGAATGCTGAAACTCGGCAATAGATCAAGGAAAAGCGTCTCCATGTCCCGCTCGTGGATCGATTGCCCGATGAGGCCCCACCTCGACTCGTTACAATCGTTGGCCCTCCCGGTGTAGGAAAGACGACGTTGATGAAATCGCTCATTAGACGATATGCCAAAGAAACGATATCGGACCCTCAAGGCCCTGTGACGGTCGTCACATCGAAGAAGCAACGCCTGACCTTTGTCGAGTGCCCAAACGAACTGGAGGCCATGGTCGACATCGCAAAGGTTGCCGACATTGTCCTCTTGATGATTGATGGAAATTACGGCTTCGAGATGGAAACTATGGAGTTTCTCAACATTCTTGCCGCTACAGGTATGCCAGGAAACGTCTTTGGTATCTTGACACATCTGGATCTTTTCCGGAAGCCACAGGCGCTCAAGGATGCCAAGAAGCGTCTGAAGAGGAGACTTTGGACAGAGCTGTACCAGGGCGCCCACCTCTTTTACCTCTCCGGTGTTATGAACGGCCGATATCCCGACCGCGAAATCCACAACTTGTCACGCTTCCTCTCTGTCATGAAGAACCCACGTCCTCTCGTTTGGCGCAATTCTCACCCTTACTCCATCATCGACAGCTTCCGAGATATCACACACCCTACCAAGATCGAGGAAGACCCCAATTGCGACCGGTCGATTGTACTATCCGGTTACCTGCGAGGTACAAACTTTGCTTCGCACAACCAACGAGTCCACGTCCCTGGTTTGGGTGATTTTACAGTATCTAATATGGAGGTTATGCCAGACCCTTGTCCAACACCATCGATGGAACTGGCAATGGCGAAGATCACAGGCAAGACTGGACGAAGGCGACTTGACGAAAAGGAAAAGAAGCTTCATGCTCCCATGTCGGATCGTAGTGGCTTAAAGATTGATGGTGATGCTATCTGGATCACCAGCGAAAAGGGCTTCAGCTTCGACCGAGAGGAGGATGATGATGTCGAGCGAGGAGAAGGAGAAGAGATGATTGTTGGCCTTCAAGCTGAGCGAAAGCTTCTTGGCCAAATGGAGGGCGGCGTCCAGCTTTTCAAAGGCGGCAACAAGGTCGAGGCAGTGCCAGAGGAGGAAGACACTGGCAGAAAAACACATCGAAAACCTAGATTTGCCCAAAGAGAAGATGGCGATGATGACCAAAATGAAGATGACGAGGGCTCTGTCAGCGATGACGAAGACTTGGCCTCGGATGCTGAGGTTGAGTTCAGTGAAGGTAAGTTAGGCAAGATGTTCCGCAAGGATGCCGATAAGGAACTCGGTGAAGATGATCTTGCATTCGCCGACAGTGACTCAGACCTCGGAGCCTTGTCTGATGAGGAAGAGGCGGGAGACGACGAAGAATACGATTCGGATGAGGAAGCAGCAGCATTAAGGTGGAAGGACAACTTGAATGGCACTGCGATGAGGCTTCATGGCAAGAGACGCTCATATCACACAAGTGATCTGGCCAGATATATGTACGACGACTCACTAAGTCCTGAAGATGCTCTCAAGCGATGGAGGGGCGAGGATGATGAATCGGAAGAGGAGAATATTGAGGAGGACGACGATGATGAAGATGACTTCTTCAAGAAGTCTAAACAAGAGCAAGAAGACGCTATAGAGGATAGGTCAATTCCCGCGTATGACTACGAGGATCTAGCGGCCAAATGGGCATCAGAGAAGAACGTCGAAGCTTTACGGAGGAAGTTCACTTCGACAGCCCTCGCTGCTGGCGATGATGATGACGATGATGGGGATGCGAATGGCAGCGACTTCGAGGGCTTGGGCGACTCAATTGATGAGGGCGATGGTGTCTTCGAGGATCTCGAGGCTGAAGGCCAACAAGAGCCAGCACAGCCCACTGTCGACGACATTGAGGCCGAACGAGAGAAGAACGCAAAGCGAAAGGAGGAACTCAAGATGCGATTCGAAGAGGAAGATCGTGAGGGCTTCCTCAATGATAAAGCAAACGCTCGACGAGAAGGTGGAGATGTGCAAGAGTTTGGTGAGGATCAATGGTATGAGGCGCAAAAGGCTATGATCCAGAAGCAGCTCGATATCAACAAGGAGGAATTTGAAAACCTCGATGAGCGTCAGCGCTCTGCTGTGGAAGGCTACCGAGCCGGCAAATATGCCAAGGTTGTCCTCGAAGGTGTTCCGGCCGAATTTGTCAAGCTCTTTGATGCTCGTCGACCTATCGTCGTGGGTGGTCTCTCCGCTACGGAAGACCGATTCGGCTATCTTCAAGTCCGCATCAAGCGTCACCGCTGGCACAAGCGCATTCTCAAGACAAATGATCCCCTTATCTTCTCTTTGGGATGGCGTCGCTTCCAGACCATGCCCATCTACAGCACCACCGACTCGCGGACGCGTAACCGTATGCTCAAGTATACACCTGAGCATATGCATTGCTTCGGTACCATCTATGGTCCCTTAATTGCACCCAACACAGGCTTTGTTTGCTTCAACTCAATGTCAGCGTCGACACCCGGTTTCCGCATCGCTGCTACCGGCACAATCCTCAGCGTCGATGAGTCCACAGAAATCGTCAAGAAGCTCAAGCTTACTGGTACACCTGCAAAGATCTATAAGAACACAGCTTTCATCAAGGACATGTTCAACTCGTCTCTTGAAATAGCCAAGTTTGAGGGGGCTTCTATCAAGACCGTCTCTGGCATTCGTGGTCAGATCAAGCGAGCTTTGTCCAAGCCTGAGGGACAATTCCGCGCAACTTTCGAGGACAAGATTCTTCTTAGTGACATTGTCTTCTTGCGTGCTTGGTACCCAATCAAGCCTCATCGGTTCTACAACCCAGTCACCAACCTCATCGGCTGGCAGCCCATGCGACTCACAGGCGAGGTCCGCCGTGATCAGAACGTGCCCACCCCCCAGCCCAAGAATAGCCAGTACCGCACTATTGAGCGAGAGACCCGCCACTTTAACCCTCTCCGTGTTCCCCGCGCTCTTGCTGCCGACCTTCCCTTCAAGTCGCAGATTGTCGAAACCAAGAAGCAAAAGAAAGAGACATACATGCAGAAGCGTGCTGTCATCATGGCTCCTGGTTCCGAGGAGAAGAAGGCCCGGGCTCTCATGCAGCAGTTACTCACAATCCGCAACGACGCCGCTGCCAAGCGTCGTGCCGCAAAGGAGAAGAACCGCGCTGCGTTCCAGAAGAAGTTGGCAGACAGCGAGGAGAAAAAGGAAGCCCGTGAGAAACGGGAATCCAAGGACTTCTGGAGGAAGAATGGTCGCAAGCGTGCAGCCGCCGAAGATGGAGGTGGTGGCAAGCGCAGGAAGTAAAGGGGAGGTGCTAGTTGTATACCTTGTTGGGTTGGCGTTTCGAGAATCAAAAGATCAATCATATTGGATTTTACATAGCATAAAAACCTTCTTCCAGGCAGCACAATAGCATTACTTGGACATTCAACTCCGGAATCTCATGACGAATATGGTGTAGGCACCGTATAAATGGCAGAAATAATGTGTTCCAGTATGTTAAAAGGTGAGTGAATAGCATTTGCTTCAGCAAGCTACACAGTAACAATCCTAAACACCTATCCTCGAGACACAAACGTACAAAAACAAGCAACAGGCCAGATGCGATGTCCACCCATACGTATTAATCAAGAGTTTCTATAGGAATACTCTCCCTGACATCAGCATCTGCCCGCTCAATCCGTATTTTAACCCCCTTTCATCAACGTCAACAATCGTCGTCGCATTGCGTGTTAAAGAATGCTCCCAAGAAACCATTTCACGCCCGAGTCCAATCTGAACAACCTTTGCTCCTAGTTCAAGGATCGACATACGCCCCAAAATGCCGTAAAACATATTCATTGCTCGGGGCAGCTTTGCCTTCTGAGCTCGTGTACACATGGCACATGTCTCCTGTTGGTCACTTAAGAAGCAAGCATGGGCTCCTTGCTGGGGACAACATCCTCGTGGGGGAGCTCAGGGGCTGCGGTGTCGATAGCGGTGGGCGCATTCAGTTCCTCCTTGAGAGCGGCAGGGGTAGGAATCTGAGGAGCCTCCGTGGCCTTGACGGGGTCCTCGGTAGGAGGAGAGGGAAACTGCGGCTGCTTGGCAGAAATAGGCTGCTCAGGCTTGTCAATCTTCTGGCGAGAAGGAGTCTTGCCACGGAGAAGGTCCTGGACTTTGCCGCTGTAGTCGCCAGCATATTGCTTGCTGATGTTAGAGACCTGTTCCATCTGCTTCGAAGCGACGCTCTGGATCTGAGCAGTCTGGGAGTTGATGAGCTCGGAAGCGTGGTGGAGTTGCTCATCGATTAGCTCCTGGTTGGATGTGTAGATCAGGGGAACGACGAAGGCGACGGTGGTACCGATAACAGCAAGTCCCCAGTAAGGAACAAGCTTGACGAGGTAGTATGAAATGAAAGCGGCCACGAAAGCCTATCCAATGTTAGTCCCAGATATGAAATCTGCCGAATATCAGACTTACGGCGGCGGAAGCAAAGACGTTCTCGGCAAAGATGATTCGCTGGGCCTCGATGACAAAGAAGTTAATGAGCTCGTGAACATCCCCAATAAGGGCATCCAGAGTCTCACGAGGAACTGTGTAGTACCGACGAGGGCGAACCTGAGTAGTAAGACCGTTGTTGAGAATGACCTTGCCAAGCACCTCGGCAAGAATGGTTACACCAAGAATCATCCACGAAACCTTGAGTCCCCATCGGAGAAGATCCAGGTATCGCGCAGTGAAGATAGCACCGATGATAGTAACATAAGCAATGGCAGATGCGCCTATTGTGTCACAGATGTCAGCTCTCGCAGGTCGGAAAGGAGATATGAGTCAACTTACGAGGGTTGTTCCATGAAAGAAGCTCAGAAAAGAACGAGTGGTAGTGTGTGAGCGGCTGGCCGGTAGCGGCGGGATTCGCGGGAGTGCGTCGAGCAGCGGCAAGGTTAGAGAGCTCGTTGGAGGCCTTCTGAGTATGATCGTAGACGTTCTGAGCAACAGGGCCTGAAAAGATCTAGCTTTAGCAACAAGTCAAAACCATAGTTCTTAGGGGGGTCGTCGTACCGTTGGCGACAGATTGATACGCAGCGGCGGCGTCTGGAAGTCAGGTCAGTTATATTGGACTGCGGTAAGGCCATGTATCATGGCGGGCAGTGCCATTGTCGCGCAAAGATCGCGGGGAAACACTGTAAAGTGAAATTAGCAAACCAGTTTGAGGCACCCCGTATGATAACAGCGCAAGAAAACTTACCTTACTGGTCTTGGTGGTCTCAAGAAGAGAGTTGCCGTTGGCGGCCAAGGTGGAATCAGCCATTTCGACGGTTTAGCGTGAAGAATGTGTAAAGAAGTGGTGCGTTCGCTGAAAGACCGTCGTGGAGTTATAGTTGAAAGTATTGGGAACGAGGAGTAGGAGGTGAATCGGAAGAAGATGTTCTCTAGAAAACGAAAAGCGGCGTGAGCGAAAGTGGCCAGAGAAATTTTGGACAGCTTGGTTTGTTTGTTTAATGCAGGGTAAAAAAAAGGACAAGGGGATGACGCCGACAAGCTACTGCTACGTAGCGACTTCTAGCTCGCTCCGCTCCGCGTCTCTGGGCCTACAACAGAGCTGCAACGGTCTTTTTTTCGTCTGAGCCGATAGGTGACTAAAAACAGACTTAAGGGGCATTTGGTCGGGGGAGCGAGGTGAGTGGTCGTGTGAGAGGAACAGGCAAGTCAAGCGAAACGAGCGACCCCGTTAGAGGTAGCAGACTAGGTCCAGGATAAGGCATGTGAAACGTACCTTGAGGGTGCTAAATGTTCAGTGCGAGTGAAGTGAGGTGAGGTGAGGTGATGATGGTTGAGAAAGTCTCGTCGAGGGCGAGAAAGTAAGGTTTGTATGATGGAGGAGAAGGAATCAGGAATGACGTTTGTGTTGGTAGAGGACGGGACAGTTCTCTTTTAGGTGTTGGAGGGGACCAAGTTTCGTCCTTGCTTCAGGTGGGAAAGAAGGCACGGGGGAACGAACGAGTGACGACAGCGTCGCCGACCATGGAGCCCACCAAAAATGGCTACCTTACACAACTCCAGTTGCTCATGGTGGTACCCACGCATTATCCGTCCATTACAGCAAGATTTGAATTGCTACTGTGAATCACTGCAAATCTCCTATTAGTGGACCGACGCTTAACAACGCCGGTGTCAACGAGAGAGCTCCTGTTGCGTAGCATTGGATCTCTGGGCTCTCTTTGTCCAGAAGCTGGACGATGGAGCTTGGATAAGGTACCTTAGTTTACCAAACCATGATACCGGTGGAGCTCTGTTACCCATGACGCAGTGCTAGACCTATGGAGTACATCTCTTATGCGCTCCACCAGTCAGCAGCTGCAGGTACCGCCAATGTCACCACTTCTCCAAATGTCCAAGCTGATCCGTCAACAAGGGTTGATCCCGTCATCAGGGAGCTTCAACGACGACATTCCAGGCATGCAGCTCTAAGAAATTGACAAAAGTCAATTCTCTTTGTGACATATGGAAACAGACAACAGTTTACCACTTCGAGCCAAAGTACGGGATGCCTCAGAGTTCACCCGCAATGCTGCATAAACCTGTATGATGCTTTGACGTGATGATCTGGTCATTTCTAACGCATGTGAAAGTCGCACTAAAAAGGGGGGGTTCTTTATCTCAAAAATGACAGGGCCTGGCCTTTAAAGCTCTAACTTGAAGGGCACAAGCCTGCATCTTCTTATCACCACCACACCACGATGGTAACATCAAGAAAGAATAATAACAAACTGTCCACAAGTTGAGAATGGACTACTATGCTTTCTAGCATGTGTGGTGTAAGGCAAGTATTGAACGATATTCAGTTTCAAAATATTCATGTTACTGGGTAGGAGGACTTCAGGAGGCAAAAAACCTTATGACCTCTCGACTCAAGATGATAAAAATATTTAGCCAAGCTAATACTATTGGAGGAGTTTCTATGGGTTATTATATCACTTAGAATAAAGGTCTATTTCTTGTCTTCCCTCATCAGAGGATATCAATACGGAGAGTTTCTGATAATGGCATCTAGCTGTATCCTCATTGGTCAACACCGCATACTGAATAGATGAGTTATCTGACCGCGACTGTTGATGCCATAAACTTCGTAAACCAGAGGAGAACAATGATTTTATGAGATTTTATAGAATATTAATGCCGATCTGAGATGGCGCCAATTTTAGTCCTGGAAAACGGTACTGATCATGCATGACATGTTCAAGTGCCAAGTTCAGAGGCTGAATGGCCCATCGATGGATGGCTTGCATCATAGGCGATTACCAGTACGTACCCAACTCTGATTCCGTTCCATTTTCTCCATCATCTTCCAGATATTGTACCATCTTCGGGCAACTTTGGACCAAGAATCTCATGAATAAAAATGTCTTTTCAATTACATAGACTTATATAGTATCTATCAATCCGCGATCGTGCGGCATTCTGAGAAACCCCGACAGAAGTCATCTTTAGACTCCAACTCCCGTGCTAAGTAGACAAACGCCCTGACATGACGACAATGATGGTGCCTTTGTGACACATGTGAAAACAAGGAAAACAACCGTTAAAAGGGCACGTGTGGCCCATGCCCAACACGCAGAGTTCCCAGCTTCTCGCCTTAACATCCCAACATATGCGCTCGACTGCACGAATCTCATGCTTCCCAAAATATGTACAAAGAATCGACAATTTTCACTTCAAGACATGTCGCGTGAGTGGCTCGTGCACACGGTTCAGCGTTCGTTGAGATAGAGCCCCAATCCTAACTCTCTACCTTCGCCAACCCCAAAAACTTCCTCCGGATCCTGGAGATCCAGCATTCGTTGATGCCGGCTTCATCGCGACGTCATTTGTGGCAGCTACCCCGTGGCCGGTAAGAAGGCTGAACACTCCACCGGGTCCAGACTGTGATGCCGAAGGAGCATGCGCTGATACGGAGCGGCTCAATCCGTGAGATTTGCGTATAGACTCCAGCTTTTGCCGAGCCTCTTCAGCTTCTTGCTTCGCCACTGCTTCGGCGGTTTTGGCTTGGACTAGCTCAGCTAGTAAAGCCTCGTGCTCACTCTGAGATGGCGCAGGCCCGGTCGTGGTCACCAATGGTACACTGGCTTCGTGGTTCTGAGGCAGGGATGATATCCGCTTGTTGAACTTGCTCGTCGTGGCCGGCATAGGTTCATGATCCTGAACTTGCTGTTGCGGTGGGTGCGGTGTAGTCTTACTGCGGTTGAGCTTAAACTCTCGAAGGCCACCTCCAGTCTTGCTACCTCGGTCCACGTCGTGTTCTTTGGTTACCTCATGGGCTGAGCTGGCTGACGAGACCCGGGATTTTAGCCCATGCATTTGCTTCTCGAGTCTCTGCTTATCCTGGTGGAGCGTCCTGACATGTGCATGACTTTCCCTTAGTTGCTCTTTCACACTGGCCATCTCCTGGTTGAGATCCAAGATCTGGCGGCTGTACTCTTGTGACTGCGACAGTGCAGCAGCAAGCTGATCCTTTGCGTGGTTCAGCTCATCCCGCAGCTGCGCCTTCGATATCAGCATAGATGAACGTCGTTTGTCATCCTCCACTTGGAACCGCTGTTCGACAATATTGAGCAGATTTTCCAGGTCCTCGGTGGTGGATGGCGCTCCTTTCTGAGCCCCGTCGTCGTCGTCACTCGCTATGACTTTTTTCTCAGGATTCAGTGTCTCAGACTCATCTTCCTCTGTCTCCGACTCTTCACCTTTGTCCGCCTCTGAGGTGTCTTCTTTATCGGATAAGACCGATGGTTGTGGGCTGTCGGGTCTTGACGCAGCAGAGTCTGCCTTCTGTCTCAATCCATTCAAAAGTGACTGGACGGCCTTGCGGTCTTCTTGTCGCTCTTCGCGTTCCCGTTGTAGCTGATTTGATAACAAAGCATGGTTACGCTGGAGCTCACTAAGAGCGGTAAGGAGGTCTTCGATCTGACTATGTAGGTTTCGTTCGTCTGTGTTTTTATGGGCTGTTATTGTCTTATTGCCGACTGGTGTGGATTCCCGGCCATCCTCAGTATTGGAAGAATCTCTCGACATTGAGGTTACGTCTGTTGATGATGAACTTGTGACGCTAGCTGAGCTAGCCTCCATCGAGTTCAATGTCGATGCAAGACTTTGCTTGGATGCGCTTCGTCGCAGCATACTCGTCGGTCTTGCAGGCGCAGTGTTTCCTGGGCTAAGGTTGGAAGATTTGTTGTTGGTTGAGGTAGCCCATATCCGGCCAAGGAAGCGGCTAGCTGCAGTAGTAATCTCGGAACCTCTGACAGGGTTCGTGATGGCCGCCTTGGACTCGCGGTAACTTTGCTCGAGCTGCTGCATGTTTTCGGCGGTAACAGCACCTGTCAGGCCGACAAAGTCCTGAACGAATTCATCGGCGTTGTAATGGTAGCAATCCCAAAGGCCCCGAGATAAAAGAAGTTGCATCACATCCTCCATTTCCGTGCAAGCCAATAGTCGCGCCTCGTTCTTCCGCATTAAGGATAGCGCGACTCTCATCAATGTCTCTGAAGCGCCCTCTGCAAAGATCACATCGTAAGTGCGAAACAGCATTGGCAAGGGACAGGTCACGGCAAAAAAGCTGAGAAACCATTGCGAAACATAAGCAGGGTCAACTTGTAGCTCGTCAAGGTGATTCGACAAGACTGGGAGACTTTGGCGTAGCAGCTCCTTGAATTGGTAGATGCGTACGTGGAGACCCGACAGATCAGGGAGGAAACACGCCCTTAAGTCGTATTGCTCCATGAGGCTGAGATTGTTTGTCAGTCAATGTCACTGTGGCCAAGGTGAGGGAGGGAAATTGGCTGCGGCTTACCGAACCAAAACACAGAATGCCTGTTTATCGGGCATGTGCATCAGCAATGGGCCGACCAGAAAGGCCAGCCCCTGACAATAGCCAATCTTGGTGTCGTAGAGACTGAAGCACTTGAGGACGCGGCCAAGCATACGCTGTCCATCACCCTCTGGATCTCGGAACATGTCTACACCTGGGAAGCTTCGGCCCAAGTCTTTACCAATTATAACTTCGTATGGACTAGACTCGCCACAGAAGCGATCAAACTGTTCTTCCAATATAGCATCCCGAGCTCCAGACATGCTTTGCCAAACCACCCCACGCAACGGTGGAGGGATACCTTTACGAATCTTATTTGAGAGAAGAGTCGGGAGTCGGGCAGCTGTTTGTTTGTAATCCTTAACGAGAGCGGCGTAGAATTCGAGATCTGTCATGGGAGGTGGTGGTAGCATCGAATATCGTAGAGCAGCGGGCGTGGGTCCCTGGACCATCTGGCGAAGCTGTGCCATTGATGGCGGTCGAGGTCTGCTGACTGCACTACGTTCAGCAGTAGCACGGTCAACACCTTGGACTTTGACGCTCTTTGGGTTCGTAGCCAGCTTTGCATTTTCCTGTTCAAGTCGGGCCAACAACAATGCAGTTGACTACACGAATTAACTTCAAGATCCGAACAGTTAAGGTGCCTGAACTCACGTTATCTGTTTCTTCATCCTTGGTCTGTTCATCTTCCTTTTGCTCAAGCTGTGCCCAGTTCACTTCGTTCTGGTCGTCTGATATATTACCATCATCAGCCAACTCGTCTTGTAGTGACCGCGTTGTTAAAATCGGTGGTGGCATAGTCGCTGAAGAAGAACGCAAAGCCTCTGTATCAACCGCGTCTTCCTTAATCAAAGTTTTCGATTCGTCGTCCAGGCTATCGTCCTTTTTGTCCTTATCGTCCGTGTCAACCACCAACAGGCTAGACTTGCGAGATATGGGAGTACCAGGGCGGTCATCAACTGGATCCTTGGTAGGAGTTGTCTGGCTTGTATCAATTGTCGAAGTGGCAATGGGAGAATCAAGGATTATAGGATCCGGTTCGGAGAGGCGAACCGTTACCAAAGAATCGTGAGCCATCTTGGGGGTCTCGGGAGCTGGGTCCCGTGCCATCATGGATGCTCGTTCGGTAGGCGCGGCCAAAGGGAGAGGCTCATGTAGGCTCTCTCTAACTTGGGCGTCCATACCGGCCCGTCAGTTTGGTGGAGAACTGTGCAAGAGTCTCTGCGACTGGAACGAAAGACACAATCTAGCACCGGCGGGCAGGCAGGAATCCCCTATAATAACAGATAGGATAAGGCGTTACGTCGCGTGTTGGTTATGGTTTGTGTATATCGTAAGAAAGATGGAGGACAACAACAGGTCGGAAATCAGGTTCAGAGGTCGAGGAAAGGACCAGCCTGTCGAAGAAGACGCCTCAAGTACGGTTAAGTTGGCTCATCGAGGGGTGGTCCCAGAGGCTGAAACGGAGCTCCTGGGGCGATGTCGATTTCCGAGTTGGAATCCTACCCAAACTCTAAGGATAAGCTAATTATTTAGGTAGAGGGCCAAAGGACGGAGGAGTGGCGATGGAGCAGCGGGAAAAGCAGTTACGGCAGACACAAAAAAGAGCGTCTCAACAATCGTGCGAGGCTGGCGGTGGAGTTTCAACAAGGTTGGATTTGGTTCGGGTCAGGTTGTCTGATTTAGATATTCACCTTCTCCTGGTAAGAAAGTTGAAGCCGGCCAGGGGTAGCACGCCCATAATCTGGACCCTGGCAGCTACAGCATGCAGTAACTAGCGCAGTAGCGCAGGCTGCCCTGAGAGTTGAGAGGTGCCCTGAACTGAGGCGGGTGCATTGACAAGGGATCGCCAACCAGTGACAGTTCTTGTTTTAGACCCGCTCATGTTGTCCATTCGCCAATGTCATGGACCGTTCCAGCGTCCAACAGCCCTTGACCTTTGTTGACGATCCGCTCCAAGGCCGGCATTGAAGCGTCTCTGACGGCCTCTCCTCACTGGACGGCGGAGGTGACGGCGGTCCGGGGGAAGCCAAGTGGAGGACCAAAGACCGGGGCTGGCTAGGTGACCGCCACGGAAGCATGAATTGGCCCGTTCTTTGGTCTCAAAGGAGACGAGTAACTACGCGCTTGCAACACAATGGATGTCCTTGACGATTCGCATGTCTTTGAACTGCCTCAATACCTCTGGAACACTTAGTTATTGTGCGTCAACTATTTGTTTACCTGCCAGATCATTCTTTTGTTGTCAAGGGGACAACACTGAGCACCCTTGATTGCTTGTCAAGGGCAGATATGACTCCAGTTGCAAACGTGACGTGACATCCATGGTCAACGTTGTGGTCGCATCCAAACAATAAGGTCCCGTCAGTGGTCAATGGTCGTTCATGCAGGTCCGTACAATGGAAAACAGTCATCAGAGGCGTCGGCTGTGGCTTATTCGCATGCACGCTTCCGGGTTCCTTGCATCTATCTTTTGAGACCCTGATCATTTCAGCAGCCAAACAATCTCCATTGGTCCTAGCAGATTAGATCATCGTTCCTCATCTGCCACGATCAAAGTTCGTGGTTCTTTTGACTTTGACCGATCTCGTTCGCTAGGGACAGGCCGCTCTGTTGCCAGGAATGGATCAAGGCATAGTCGCGGCCATTCTGGAGCTTGTCTCCGGATTTCATCCACTTATCATGTTGCGTCAGGATCCAAGCTTTCCTAACAATGCTGTGCCAGACGCCTCTTACCATCACAGATAGGCCAACATCAAGATGCTGGCGATTTTCAGCGTATTTTCCTGTGGTTATTTTAGCATCTGTCCAGTGAATTACTTATTCAGGATCAATATGCTGTCTTCGTGTCCGAAGCTACTCGGTGGCAAGCTCTGCAGGCACATATTCTTTATCCTATCATTACGTCGACGATATACTCTTTATTTAAAAGATATAATACACCATTTCTTTTTTATCGTATTCTGACCATTGCCGTGCTAGGAGGTCCCATAACAGGGATCGGATATAAAAGACCTCCAAGGGGTCTGTCGTCATCCATCCGGCCGTCTACCCACTGCAAAGCCCGTCGAGATCCGTTTGATATAACTATGGAATTTTTCATCGTAGTGATGCCCTCATATGTTCTTCCCATAACATTCATCACAATCCCGAACCCTTTCAGGATCCATGACAGACATTCGTATACGACATTAGAGCCCGTACGTTCCCATATCATCAGTCCGCATAAAGGGATCCAACAGTAGCTGGTCAATGTCCATATCGATATTAATAACGGAAGGCTTCCGAAGAGCATTGAAGGTAGGTCGGTGATGATCTCAAGCGACGGACTTTGGCGAATAGGCTTGATGGTGGCTTGGTCCCGAAGGTAGCGGATCAGTGGCTTTCGAGCCAGCCGAAGGATGGAATGTGAAAAGAGATAATATACCAAGCACTCCAATGGTTCTTCTTCAGCTGGGCGATCGTCTTCAGTAGTACGGCCTTGTTCAGATACATTATGTTTGTAAGCTGATTGAAGATCCGCTGTTGCTGGTGGCTTGTAAGAAGTGGACTTTGCTAGCCCTTCGAAGGTTGATGCAGTGCTCATTTTTTTTTCCCCTAATGGGCGTTTTTTTGGAAGGTAGATTGGCCGAGGAAGCAGATTATTTGTCATAGCTGGGAGGCAAGATGGTGAATATGATGGACGTCAATACGTACGACGGAGCAATGGACAACGAGCAAGCTCATAACAGACTCAAGAAAAGGGGGAACACCATTTATAATATAACAATATTCAACAACACGAACCAACAAACATTATGGGTTCTATTATCACGAAAGCGTGAATACCTGGCAGGTCCCGAAAACATCCATGCTGTTTAATACCGGTTGCGTGATGTCTTAGGTATTGCTATTTATCCTGGATCACCTTTGCAGTTGGCCCTTGTCCGTTGTCTCAAGTTAGGACAATCCATCTAACCCCAGATTTTACTATCACACCAAAGTAGCTCCGGGGACCATATTTCATCAGTTCGGTTGCTCATCAAAATTTCTTCTGTTTGCAGAAGGAGGGATAGGTATATCTGAACAATAGTAGTGGTAGACGTTTCTATTGATATTGTGTCTCTAAGCTCCAAAAGGAGCCGTAGGCGACCCTTTTCTCCTGTCTTTGATCGATCCAAATTGACGATCTAACTAATAGATGTCACATAACCGGGTTGCTCCCTAGAGAAAGAGTCATAAAACGGAACAATCAACATTGCCATTTTCCTTGGTGGGCGTCAACGGTTGTAACGAAGAGGCGTTGATCAAATCACCTCATAAGGCAGTTATTATACTTTTGCTGTAGATATCGTAACAAGTATTGTGCTGGTTCTATCCAGTGCATAGATTCTTGAGAACAGGACAGATACGAGTGGTCGAGGAAAATGTCCTACGAGAAACTGGTTGGTGGCTGAGAGTCTTTGAGGTCTTCCAGGTTGTTGTGTTACTTACTGTCCGGAGACGGTAAATTATTGTTAGGTCCTACGTATTTTGTTTTGTCTCAAGGGGAGTGTTCTGTCATCTTGTAACACAATGTCCAATACCCCGTTAGTCCGCAGAGCAAAACTTGGTAAGGCAATCACACATAATCTCCGTTCTCAGCAGAGTCATTGAAAGCCGTTGCGGCTCAACTGAAAGTTCGCTTTAAACATTCAAGTGGATATAACAGCTGAAAATCACTTCCCTGCCAGTATTTTGACTGCTAGCTTAATTCGTCGTAACTCCTTGGTTGTCAAATCCTGGTAATTCAAAATCTCCGGGAAACCAACCTCAAGTCGTTTGGTGGGTGGAATGCATTCATTGTTTACAGCAGCGGTGTGGCTTGCATACGAGACCATGTTCCAGACTGCAATGCCAATGTGATCGAAACACCCACAACCGAATAGGGAAGATATGATCGATCAGGTGAGGATATAAGGGAGCCAATTTCTCGTACGAAAATCATCCCCGCACACATCCGGTGCGGCGGTGAAGCAATGGACGTGGGGGAATCTACACTACATTCACTTGTGGCCGCATCCATACCACCCTACCATGTCACAGTCTGCATTACATCTGCTCACTGCGCGCGGGCTGGCCTATCAAGATCACCTTGAAGCTCATGTTGAGCATTGATTGCCTGTTGGAACGATGAGCTCACGCGTACATACATAACGCTCAAGCATGAAGCCGGGGTGGTTCTGCAGGTCAAATGGAGCGGAAGGGCATCCGTGTTGCAAAGAAGTTGCTGACCCGGCAGGAAGCATGAACATGGGGATATTCAGACGAGATCTGCGGCACATGTCGAGGAACTTTGGCTTGGTGCTCGGGTAGCGGGATTGCGATAGCGAAACGAAGCTATCGCGAGAGGGTAATTGGGTGGTCTCCTATCACCCCGGATCGTCTGTGCTTGCGATTACGGTATCATGGTCCGGAGCGATCTAACTATATCTGTAATCTCATCGAGATGGCTAAGAAAGCTGAGGCAGATTTGCAAGTCCAATCTGGGAAATGCCGTTGGTTTGATGTTGTACTTGTCAGACACACAAATCTAGTGCAGATAAGAAACAAACATTGTCACAGTGCATACGGAGTACCGGTTCATGACCGAGCGATTCAAAATCGAATGTCTAGGTGCTGATCATGGGATCGGTCTTGATTTTCTGTTGCAGAGGGAGTGGACCAGGGCGCAAGTGAGACGTTTGGTCGGGTCTCCAGGGCTGCTCACTTGCGAATGATTGTGGATCAGCAGAAAAACAAGGAGTCAAACAAGGATATTGCTTATTGCGACTACATTGGCAATGAGACGAGGAATGGAAATCGTTCTTCACAGCCAAAGCTGTTACGGAAAGAAATCAGTGAGTAAATAGCATATCATATTCAATGTTAGCCAGCCTCCAGGTTTCATCAGTTGGTGCTCGTCTTCACATTCATTATCCCAATCAACATCTGGAATTCCTCACCCACCCTGTACTCTCCAAAGTCCATCAAACTGCGAGTCAGAGCAGAACTGACTGTCCTGCAGATGCAGGAATTGTTAATCTAACAGGGTCATGGCTAATTTGAAGATCCACCTCACAATCACGTTTACTAATAAGTTCGTCTCATGCTCCATTGTTTATATGGATGTTGCAACATCTATTGTACAACAACAGTGATCCTCACACAACCTCATCACCAGAAGATCAACAGACGTGAGCACACTTTTGCTTCAGGCTCCCAATATCCAACATCTCCCCTAGGTAGAAGAAGCCTCTCCTTTGCAAATGTCTTTCGGCCACTACGAAATCCCCGACTCTCACATGCTCTTCAAGTCCCACAAGCCATTAAAATTTCCTTGGTTTCCATCCTCTCATAGTGCATGTAAGTCAACCGTTCGGTGGACCCTAAACATCCCTCCAAATAGAACCTTGTCCACTGGCGTTACACCCTCACGATCCTGGTGACGCTAAAATCTAGTCTGTTCAGGGGCCTACTCTCATGTATCTATTAGCAGCGGAGTAAGCGAATAGGTACGTGATTCTCGCCTGCTTTAGCGTCGTCTGCCTCCCAAGGTTCAGTAGCGACGGCGCCCCGAGCCTTGAAGGTTGTGGTTGGACCCCAGCTACGTAGGGAACATCTCGCTCCTACACCCTCTTCTTCCTACCAAGATTGCAAAATTCGACTCCGGCAACGGGCTCTGTTGTTGGATTAAATCATATCTAGTCCCCCCACACTCTTTGCTGAGTTATACTCTCACTACGTTCGTTCGACAAACACCAAGCTCTGAACTTCGCGCTACTTCCCCTCCATGGCGCGTTGAGACAACCCCAAGCAAGGCGGAAAGCTTGCTCCCAAAAGATCAAAAACACCAACAGATGTTCTCCTCCCTACTACGACGCCCCAGGGCTGGTCCCCGTCGAATCGATCGTCGCCGAAACACCAGTTTCTCTCCTTCTCCCGGTCCTGCTCGGCGACGTTATACCCTTGAACGACACGCAACGGCGGATTTTACAGAAGCCGACGACGACGACGGTGATGATACTCATGATGAGGGATTGAGCCGGTTTCGGAGTAATGACCGCCGTACGAATAATGGTGAAGATGAGGAGGATGACGAAGATGACGAAGGGGAGGAGGAAGAAAGGCCTGGCGAAAACGGACGACGCGGCGGCCTTCCTGTTCTTCCTCTGTTCTCGGCATCTCATTTAGGTACGCTCAAGACATTGGAATCACATAATATCAAGTTTTGGTACTAAGCTCAATTATAGATTCTTTGCCAGTATACAGCATAACACACGCCATCCGAATTATCGTATCGACACGCACTGAAACTACTCTATCATGGGATCAACTCCGATCACCCCAGGTTTCTCAATTCCTCGTCAAGCCTATGCAGCAACAGATTCGTGCCCAGCATTTCAGCCGTGCAACTCTGTATGCTCTCATGATCAACTGTCTCCAATTCACCAAAGAGGGTGAACGCTATCCAGGCAATGCAGGAATTAGTAGCACTCGTGCCAAGGTTTGCGAATTGCTGACTCTCAAGCTACTCAAAGAGTACAATGTCCGCGAGTTGATCGATGCGCTTGCCTATGACTTTTACCCACTTCAAGGTCTCCCTGGATCTCAAGCACCTACGTCTCCTCGAAAATCACCGCCGGCCAACAAGTTGCCTCTGATAGCATCCCGAACGTCAACTCTCGAGGTCGCCATTCGAGCCTCAGCCAAGCACTTGCTTGCCCATCCCCTCGTCGTCCAACAACTTGAAGCTATCTGGAGCGGTGCGATTACTTTCCACTCGTCTGCCGATAGCTTACATCGGGAACCTCCACTAAACGCAGGCCTTAACTCGAATGGATATATTGGAAAAGCGACCGATAGAACCCCCCTGCTTGGTGCAATTGCTCAGAAAGAAACGCATTTCACCCCGCCAGGGCGTCGTACGGCGTCGCTCTACGATCCTCGACAAGCGTCTCTCCTCAAACTCTCCCGTCTTCGGGTTCCTCGATACAGATCTTTCCTTTCCACAATATCTCTCGCTGTTCTGATTGGATTGTTTCTTGCTGTTCTTGCTGAACGTTCGGTTCAAATCACAGGCCTGGAACTGATTTTTTGGTTCTGGAGTGCTGGCTTCATGCTTGACGAGCTCGTCGGATTCAACGAGCAGGGGTTCGCGCTATACATCTTGAACGTGTGGAATGTTTTCGACCTCGGAATCCTGCTGCTGCTCATTGTATACTACTGCATGCGAGCGTATGGCGTTTTCCTGGCCGACTCTCACCACATCTACGACAATGCCTATGATATACTGGCGGCCAATGCGATTCTGCTGCTCCCGCGTATTTTCAGCATCTTGGATCACTACCAATACTTCTCGCAACTTCTTATTGCATTTCGTCTTATGGCTGTGGACTTGGTGGCCGTTTTCACATTGATCTTGGTACTCTGTAGCGGGTTCTTCGTGTTTTTTTCTTTGACAAAGAACTCGTTCGGTGCGAGTGATGTTGCCTATAAGATCTTCCAGATTCTGATGGGATTCACTCCTGCAGCATGGGAAGTGTAAGTATACTGGCAATTATGAAATGAACTGAGACTAATAGCATGCAGATGGGATGCGTACAATTGGTTAGGACGAGCCTTGTTGGTTCTCTTCCTGAGTATTTGTCATTTCCTTGTTGTGTAAGTTCTCACAGCACGCGTTCCCTTTTTTTCTTTTTGCTAATCAGTCCAGGACAATTCTCATCACCGTTCTCACGAATTCGTTCATGGCTATTGCGTCGAATGCCAATGAAGAGCACCAGTAAGTGTCCTTGTTCGCATAATGGGTCTGCTCTAATCGTGTTTAAGGTATTTGTTCGCTATCAACACAATATCTATGGTGAAGAATGACGCATTGTTCTCGTATATTGCCCCTAGCAATATTTTCGCGTGGCTGCTTATGCCTCTACGATATTGCATGCCGTTGAGAACCTTCGTGTGGCTGAACAGAACTGTCATCAAGGTGACACACTTTCCAGTGCTGTTCTGCATCTACCTATACGAGAGATACTGGCTTGCCCCGTCTATGTACGAGGCAACTGACTTGGTGGAGCACCCAGTTCGGGAGCGAAGCCGGCACATCTCTTTCATGGATCCTGTAAGCAGAGCAGCCATTTTTAGTCCAAGTATTAGGGTTCGCGAGGAATCTGTGGCTGGCTTTCAAAAAGACCGGGCCCTCGAAGAGGTGTTCCGGCGCTTACCTGATCCCCTGACATTGAGGACACAAAGACGTCAGGAGAGGCGGAAGACGCAGACAGCGATTCGTAACTGGATGGATCAACACGACGACAATGATGCGTCGCCAGGGAATTGGCAAACGCCAGATGGTACTATGCCTCCCTGGCAACGAAGATCCAGTGTCGGTCTTGCTCGTACTACTAATCTTAGGCGTGTTTCGGACGTTAGATCGATAGCGAGTGATCCTGCTGATAGGATGTCTAACGTGGGAAACCCACTCCGGCCGTCACATTTCTCCAGGACTCGTCTGAACGCGGATTTATCCGAATACAAGGACCAGACCGATGCTGATGGCGATGACGAACTAGTGACAAATGACGAGGATGAGGATGATCATGTTACGAACGCTGGGCAGAGTCAAGTTGCTGTTAGCCGTGGAATCCATGAGGAAGCAGAAAGTTACTTTGCACCCAATGCCAATAACTTCGGAAAGCTGGCGTCTTCTGTGAGTTCTTCCGGAAAGAGGAGCTCTTCTGGCAAGAATGTTTCTCAGACACCACGACCTAAACGAGGAGCACACAACCGAACACTTTCTACAAATACGATACTCTTCAACCCTCAGGATGTCAAGCAGATGCAGAGGGCGTCCTCGATATCGCCACCTCTGCCTGGCCAGTCACGTCCACGAACTAGCGGACGAATAACCACTGGGGAAAAGACACCAAGACGCAGTTCACCTCGCCGCTCTATGTACGTCGCCAACACGAAACCTCGACCAGTGATGCCACCAAGAGGTATGACCGAGGCTGGTGCTGTTAGTCGATCAGCCCTTCTCAGCATTGAGCCACGAAATCGTCCCAAGGACATTAGAAGGTTGTCCTCGGTTGATCTGAGTGCGATGTCTGATCAAGTTGTGGGAGACCACATTGGTGCGATGCCTGGCAGCTTCCAGACCCAACTTGCAACTTTCATGAAGGATAATCGGTTACGGGCAGGCGGTGGTAACGACTCCGGCGACCGCGACAGAATGGGAAGGCTGGTGTTGGCTAGAATGAAGACACTGGAGGAAAGCTTTGCGGATGTGATCAAGGAGATGCGGGATTTGAAGAATTCTTCAACGGTCCCTACAACGCGGCGTAACTCGGGGGATGAAGCAAATATGGAGCCGATGATTGAGGTGGCTGGACGAGACCGCCTAAGAAAGTACCATATCGACAACAGTCAACGCAAGATTGCGTCTAAGCGACCCGTCAGCCGAAGAAGCCTTAAGGAGGAGAAAACTGGCATGTGGGATTACAAGGGGAAGGGCAAGGAGGTAGTGTATGAGTCCGACGATGAGGCAGAGACTGATGACAGTCTATTCAAGAAAGGGGGCTCATTGTAAAGCATAGGTGGCGTTCGGGCATAGCTTTTTGGTTTGATACGGTAATGAATGCATAAGATAGGAGTACTCTGTAATGAGGTGGCAATCAAATGGTAACTTGACCGCTGTATGAATAGAATGCATTTTGCGCTCGAATTGATAGTCGAGAATGTGTTTGTCGAGATAGGCAACTATCTTTGGTCTCTCTGGGAATTTCTAGGCTTAATTCTGAGAGGGCACATACTGAAGATAAACAACGGCGGTAAAGAAGTCCCTTGCCGAACATGAGGCGAAAATCTGACTGAAGAAGTAGATGAAACTCACCTCGATCTCATCAAGTAATCTAGTGACTGTCTGGAGCATCCCAGATGTCGTTTACTCTATTGCCAAGATAGACTGCCAGGGGACGTTGGAAGGCCCTGCGGGGAAGCTTGTCACTCATTAAATAAAGTGGGCTCGTCAAAAGTAACTTTCTTCAACAAACCCAAGGCAAGAGTTAATATATTCAACGTTCGCAGGTTACCTAGTAGGAATTACTGGGGTGACTAGTATGCACTCTCATCTATCTGGTACTCAGATGCTTATTTGGAGTCTTGTAGAACGCTTCTAGTAATGCTATCCTAAAGTTGAGATTGGAAAAGGAAAAGCACTAACACCGGAGGTTTCTTTTCGCTAGCGTTCGCACTGGTGCCCGTTTTGATATTCAACGGTCTAATTTGTTGTTAGTTTTGCCTAGATACGTCTGTTTATCGCCACTTATGAGAAGATCAGGCAAGACTTGAATGGTCACACGTGCATAATTCCAGGCTGATTGGCTGGGTAGACCAAGCTGCCTACATTGGTGTTGATGCTTGCAATCTCCTTGTTTCCTTTACGATAACGACGTAACTGTAGAGTCACTACAGTACTTGTCCCGCATGATCCTTGTCTGACAATGCCAGCTGAGTGGTGTTTTGCTTGTTGACTCACCAAACGGAAGAGGCGTTGTCTCGTCCTAACGTCTGAACGTCTCCAGTTTTAGTGTCACCCGGAGTACTAGGTGTAGATGCAAGTATAGGAGGCTGAGCTGCCACACCTACCTATGCACTGGGTCATTGGATTGCATGGCAGCCTCAAGGCAACCACCCCTCCAACAAAACATTCACACTCAGGCATCAGCCCTTGGTTATGGAGGGGTAAAAATGGAAGTATTTCATTGGCATATGCCTTACAGGCATGGATGCGCATGTACTTTCATAGGGCTGTATTCAAGCTAAGTAGCTACCTGCCTGCCACTTTCCACCGTCAGTCAGCCCGATGCTATCCTCTCTCTCACAACTCCTCATCTTACATTCATCTATCTCCTTCTTTCTTTCTATCATCCAACAAACTACCTTAGAGCATCGACATTTGCTTGACCAATTGCCTATCTATTTCTCTGCGCATATTGTCTCTTTCTTACCCAAGTGGCCAACCTTGGCTGGCCTACATAATCTGCGCGATCCACCTTGCGACACAGCTTCTGGGTTGGCTGCCTACGATTCTTGACGCGAAACCAGATCTCTCTCTACCTTTGATATAATTCTCTATAATCGAGCCTTTCAACTGCCTCTGATCTCTTATATCGACTGATCCAGAGATCAACAGTACTGGCCTTTCTCGAACTGTTGGCGTGAGCCACGCTTGTTTCACAACAATGGATGTCCCGAATGACTGGCAAATCGAACAAGCACATGTTGCCTGGGATGATCTGGCTGATCAAAGCAACCACCAACCTCAACATAGCACTCAAACTGCTCAGCAAAGCGAGCCGCAACCGCAATCTCAGTCTCCACATACACATCATCTTCTTGGTATAGCTACTCACTTGGCCCTCGAAGAACTATCACCCACACCAGCCCCTCTATCAAGCTGGACGGGTCCTTCCTTCAACAAAGCAAACAATTTTTATGGTAACCATTTGCCGAAACTTCTACCAATCAAGGATGTCGAACAGACTCGGATGTTTGAGCTCTATCGACTGCATATGGTGTCCTTCGAACTCAATCAGGGGGATACTCTTGTGTTCATCGACTATCCTGTCCATCATAAAGGCGTTCTCGACTATACCGACTGCAATGGCATAGTCTATAAGTCACAGAAGTTTCAAGTTCACTCGAGCAAGCTGCTCGAGACTGGCTCTCCCAAATTCGCTGAACTTCTTGGCCCTACATACCAATTCAAAATCCAGCGCCGCCGTAAGATGGTCAACAAACTGCCCGACGGCATCAAGTACTTGCTTGATCTGACTCCTCCCTCGGAAGGAGATGACTTAGTGTTCCAGATGACCGAGCTGTCTTTAACTCCCGGGATCATTAAATGGTGGAGCTCATATATTCTTAATGGTGTTGATCCATTCTTAGTTTGTGGTAAGTTATTGTACCAAGCTTGTAACGCATCGTCTGACACGCAAAACAGGCCATGATGATGTTTGTAAGTGCAACAGACAGCCGAAACACGCAGAAAACAACAAAGATATCGATGCAAATGCCGAGCATGACAACACAACACCCACTGAGGCGAACGCAAACACCGACTATAGGCTTAAACCACTGAAGCTTGATCCAGAGCGTGCGCTACAGCTGAAAGCAACGAATAAAAATGCGTACGAGACACCTCTATATCGGCAAATTCCTGATTATTGCCCAATTCGCCACCGAAATGGCATCGTGAGGCTGCTCATGTTGATTGAAGGCAAAGGATGTATCCTGGATTCGGCCCCGAGATTGTTCACCATCTTGAAGTTGAGCTGCCTCTTCGAATGCAGCTCCATGCTTACCGACCGTGTTACCCAATGGATAATGCACGGCCAGAACACTGCTTTTATCGAGGTCTTGCCCGAGGAAGCCTTACAAATTGGGTCTCTGCTCGAGATTCCTTCTGTCATGGACTCTGCTTTCAGGATCCTCGTCAACGAGCTCGCCCTCAAACTGGCTGACACCAACCCAGCGAACAATAATGCCCACAGCCAGACGACGATATTTGGGAGACGACTGGGCCAACTTCCCGATGAACTCAGCAACATTGTGCAGCATGGGGCACAAGCACTCGTCGATAGAGTATCAGAAATCAACAAGACCTACACGAACCCAAATTTGTTCGCTTCATGGGACATCGATGAATGGGCCAAGCTGCAAGTAACCGAGCAGCTCCTTGAGCAAGAAAACAACCCTATGAGCCAAATTGCTTTGGAAAAGCTTCGTCTTCTCATGAGTGCTCTGACTCGCGAATTTACGCACGCATGGGAAGAGGCGATAGACTCAGCACCGGTGGATAGTCATTCAACATACAACGGAATAGACCGAGACCGCCTGACATACGTGGAACCCAAGGATTTTGACAATATGACTTGCATCATGATGTTGTTTAATCCGATTCAGATGCTACTCTGTGCTGTGCCCTACAATGATCTCGGTGTTGAACTGGATAATCAAAGATGGAACCACAGCAGGTGCAAACTGGATGGATACAAGCATAAATCATACAGCGGTCTTGTGCAAGAGGCAACAGATGCCCTCGACGACTTTCTTGCACGCACGCCGGGGCTATCCAACAATCTGTTATGGAGCCGTATTCTTGCACTCGGAGACCGCGAATTCCCAGAAATGGGTACGCGTCCTTCACGCAGGCCTATCGTATCACTAAATACCCTTGAAGCTGCCGTGAAAGATCGGCTGAGGTCGCTAACTCTTTCCTGGAGACGAGAAAATTTCTGGCCTCCTCTCAACTTGACCCGCCATTTACTCCTCACTCTCACCGAAAACGAACTCAAATACCTTCCTCTGTGGTGTGGAGGTAATGATGACGGAAGCGGAGGCGTATTTGGGGATGCAATCCCCTCAGCAGACTTGCTGGTGGCACCCAATGGCCCTGGACCTAGTTTCCATACAGGTCACACGATATCAACCCCTTCGAGTGTCTGTGGTTCCATCATCGAGGACATGGATGCGCTACGAGTCTGGGGTAGCACGTCCGCTGCTTCAATGACCCAAGACAGACGCATCGCGTTGGAGTCTTCTTTTACCCTTGGCGAGTCTGATGTTGAGTTCACGGACGCCAGATACGCCATGCCCGCGGACCATCAGACAATGGGTGAAGCGGTCAACATGACAGTCGAGACAACCGACTCCGAGTCAGCGTCCGCAATCGAAGCCTTGAGCTCAAAAAGAGATTACAGTGATGATGATGACTGCATGTGGGACTCTGATGACAGTGATGATACGATTGCTTAATGATGTTTATTTTCTTTTTTTGGAACACGATAAAGGGGTAACGGCACCAGGATCCAAAGAAAAAGGAGTATTCTCCTATAAATGGGAATGCATATTTCTCAGATACTTGAGCATATAGATTGGGAAGCATAGCCACTATCATTGGCTTTTGGTCTTAAGTGAAATGGTCAACAGCTCTTGTGAGTGCTCATAGATCGTGTCGCTCCATGTGCTAGTTTTTTCTATATCCTGCCATGCATGTACCTAAACGCCGAACATCTATACGATATTTCCAACACAGATCAACCTCTATTGAGAGTATTTCCTGCTCCCTTGGGATTATGATCAACGAACTCATCCCACTCGCGCTGCTTATACGTCTCACGATCTATAGCTTCCATGTCGTCCTCATCCACCACCTTCTTCGGTTCCACACCGCCCTGGAGAATATTTCCTTGTCTCCTCTCTTCCTCGAGATACTCATCGATGGACATGGTCGGCAAGTTGTGCCCTGAGCGAAACACATCTCTTGACATTTGATCCCGTGAACCAAGCAGCGTAAAAGGCTGCAAAGGTTTGCCTTGTTTAGACAGTAGAGGACCAGCTTGGAGGGAGTGTAGACGGCGTAGAGGCTGATCAAGTCGGGAAGAGTGATCTTCGGGAGATGGCGCATTTGTAGCTGAGGGCGCAAGCGGTCGAGGTGCCTGGGCAAGGATCTCCACCTCGCGATTTAATGAGTCCAACGCCTGAAGCGCAGAATGCACTGCGAAAGTGATTTGTGTCAGGTAAAGCTCCCGCACGAGCTCCTCATCGCCATCGTCCAGGTATCGTGGATTCTGTCTCAACGTTTCCAACTTCTCTTTTAGCGCCTTTTCAGCGCGATAATTCGCAATCTTGCCGTCTCGTCGTGCCGAAGCATCATTACTAGCAACAACAGCAAATCTCTCAGGATCGTCGCGATATCGCTCGAGTACGCGATCGTAAGGATTCTGCACTAGTCCATAGCTGTCGACGGTGGCGAGGAAGCGCTCGTAGGCGGCGCGAGACTTGGAGAGGACCTCAAGGCGTTGGTCAGGGCTTTGGTTGGGGGTCTTTTGCACGAGCTCTGCAACGTGGGCATCGAGAAGGAGATAAGGGAGATCTGATGTAGAGACGTCCTCAAGCCCTTCGTTAGAGGAGAAAAGGGCAAGAGTTGAGATTTGGTCGCGCGCAGAGGAGTAGAGGGATAGTGCAGCCTCAAGATCAGAGCGGTAGGCGGGTGAAGTTGCCTCGAAGGCGTTGTCTAAAGCGCGGCGCTTTTCTTCGGCGGATTCGTAGAGAGAGCGCAGGGATTGGGGTTCTTCTGAAGACATGATAACAATGATTTGCTGTGATGTGAAGTTGGTTGAAGTAAATAACGAGGGGCGAATGGAGGGGATGATAAATCTAGATGAGACCCTTGGATTCTTCGATGAGAACCCCGCGCTAACCTCAAGCTCTTATCGATAAGTACGCTTTAGGCAATATCCGCTGGAGCTTCTCAACTTCATTGAATGTTAGGACAGGGATCGTCAAGAGTCAAGTGACACATACAAGTTATCATGAAGAAAGTGAAATGCTATTCATATGCGGATATCGAATAAAAACC
>JAAQRH010000142.1:0-76325 GCA_013186785.1 Fusarium pseudonygamai
TATATATATAATATAACTACTAGGGTTATAATAGTATTTTAATTATAATATAACTATTTAAGACTATAATATTTAATTCTTTATATATTTTATATATATTTAAGCTATTATTAAATTTAAAAAATAATTTAAAAATAATAAATTAAAAAGTAATTACTTATTAGTATTTTTTATATAAATATTAAAGCTAAATAACTAATATATAACTTTAGTAATAAAGCTATAATTAAAGTTTCTTATAGCTATAATACTTTATTAAAGTCTTATTAAGATCTTAAAGAGGCTATTTAGTGCTCTAGCGATGTCTACAGGATCTAAGCATTTCAGTCGCCTACTTCTGTCTATAATAGGACTATATAGCCTGCCAGCAACCTCTAGGAATAGAGAGGTAAGTAATGCGCTACTACAGGCCTTTGCAAGGGCTTTAAACTAGTAAAGGGAGCGTTTAAAGTTCTCCAGGTAGTCGAGCTCTTTCCAGAGAGCTGCCAGCACCCTCGCGGCTATATCTTCAGAGTATATTTCCCCGAGACAGGAGCAGAGAGCAATGCACTTGAGACCTGAAACGGATTCTGACAAGAATCGAAGAAAACTTCTATAGCCAAAGCCAAAGTAGAGAATGTTAAAGGCGCCAACAACAACCCTAAGGCTCTGGACCGCGTCCCAGATCCTCTAACGGCCAAGTGCAGGAAGTTTGAATCGAGTGGTCAGCTGCATGACACCCGCATACGTAAGTTCCTGAACACCAGCAGCCTGGAATCTGGCAAGAATATCAAGTGTTATAGATACTGCCGTCTTGCCAAATGCAATCCAGTCGACCTGGCCTTACTGTACGAAGCCTATGTCGTCTGTGCCATGCTGAACCATGAGATAGAACAGTAAAGACGTAAGTAAAGTAGTACTTTCAAAGAGGAGAATCAAGCGCTTGGGAGCCTACATCGCAGGTCCAGGCAGACCTTGGAATATATAAATCTTACGAGGTTTTGAGGCCATCGTGGGTGCATATTGATGACGTCAGACCATCAAAGCCGGGCAAATGTGCATTCTTGGCACTGAGAGAATATGATCCGAGCAGAGGTTTATGAGTTCTGCTGAGTTGGGCTGAGTTGAAAGGTAATCATTATATTAATTTGTAAATAAACCAAGGCTGACCGAGGGTTATATGTTCCGCGGTCGAGATTCCAATGTTAGTGCTGGTGTTATGAGCTTAATAAATTATCGAGGCGTAGTGCTATAAGGTAAGCGCTTTAAAAGGATTTATAGCAATGATTATATCTGAATGAGGGTGGAATTATAGAGGTAAAACAGCTCTTTATATAGTAAATACTAGGTTTTTAGCTATAGTTATCTATATTTAAGCTGGACCTCTAACCCCAGGTCCTTCAGTACCTCTCTGTCAACCCTATCTGTATACTCTGGTAGTAAGCCTAGTAACCCCCCTTGGCGCGCCGCCGCATTCGTTAAAGGGCTATCTTCTCTCTGACCTTTCTTTAGCTCCTGAATCTGCTCTGCCAGCTGTTCGCTGTCTTTCGACCGCCCATCCTCTTGATATCTAGCTAAAAGTCTTTCTATAGTATGTACTGTAAAGTAGTGGTCTTTGCCCAGAATTCTCCCTCTCGTCTCTATAACTATATGCCACAGCCTTTTTGACTCTTCAATATCGTCATAATCACAAAACAGCATCGCTTCAGTCTCTGCAGTTGTTCTTGCAACTGAAAAGTCTTCGTTCAGTGTTTTTGCTTTGGTGGTAAGTAGTTCCAACTCTAGCTCTTCAGCCTCCGCCCAACGGCCCTGATCAACATATGTAGCTGCCAGGTTGTCGATGCTGGTCAATGTTGACGGGTGGCCATTTCCCAAGATCCTCCTCTTCATTTCGAGAACTTTGATCTCCAATGCTTCTGCCTCATCTAGTTTCTCAAGACCCCAGTAAGAAATAGCCAAGTTTGCCATAATGGTCATAGTCTCAGGATGTTCTTCGCCTAGCGTTTTGACAGCTTTGTCCAAGACTTCCGAGTCTATCTTCTCTGCACTTTCCCACTTGCCTTGATCGCGATAGACCTTTGCTGAGGTTGAAATTGTCATCAAGGTGCGAGGGTGATCCTCTCCGAGTCGTTCTTTACTTGCATCCACGACCTCTTGGCCCAGCGTTTCAGCTTCTTCCCACCGAGCTTGGTCCAGGTAGAGTGAACATAAACTCTCCATCGCCAGCAAGGTCAATGAATGATGTTGACCTTGAAGCCTCTTCAAAGTCTCCATCGTCGTAATCATGAGCTTTTCTGCCTTCTCCAGCTCATCTTGGCCTTGCAAGAATGAAGCTAGCACCATGGCGGTACTAAGAGTATGAGGATGCTCTGGACCCCGTGTTCTCTCACTTATCTCCAACGCGTGCGTTACTAAGTTAAGTGCTTCAGCCGATCGATCCCGTTTCTCATATGTGGATGCCAAGTTGACCATGCTTGCCAACGTATGTGGGTGTTCTGGGCCAGAGACCCTCCGCCTGGTTTCCAGAATGCCGAACTCGAGATCTTCAGCTTTGTCCCACCAACCGATATCCCTGTAGATCGAAGCCAGGTTTGATAAGAGATCCAAGAAATGGGGGTCCTCTTGACCTAGCACGGTCTTACTGATCTCGACGATTTGTCTTGCATATTTCTCAGCTTCGATCCAGTGTCCTTGGGCCCAGTATGTAGTCGCAAGATCGTCCATGCTACTCAACGTATCGGGATGATCTTCACCAAGGGTCCTTTTTCTGATTTCTATGACTCTTCGCTGTAGTTCATATGCTTCATCCCAGCGGTCCTGACTCCAGTAAGTCGATGCTAGGGTGAGCATTACTAGCTGCGCGTCAGGATGTTCCTTGGTGAGTATCTCATTTGAGGTTTCAAGGGCTTGTAAACTAAGCTCCTCGGCCTTTTTTGAAAGACCTTGATGGTTGTAGATGTACGCCAGGTTCAACGTTCTACCCAGCCATGCTCTATTGCGATTACCCAAGAGATTCGCCTGGTCCTTCTGGAACTCAATCTCTAGGTTTTCAGCTTTATTCCATTGTCCCTGAGCACCGAAGACTAGTGAAAGATTTGACTTCAGCAGAGCCACAAGAAATCGCGTCTCTGGTATCTTTCTAAGACTCTCGATGTCAGCTTCAATAGTGCGTTGGGCTGTATCCAGAACACCATCGTTGACATATTTCTGAATGAGGGAACGTGCAGGGGAAAGGTAGCCATCAGCAACCTGCTGTTCGAACAATGATACGCCTGGACCATTGGTTCCCAGACCTGGGTTCAGACGCGTCTCATGGGGTTTACCATCATACAGAGACATAACCTTAGTTGCTGAGTCTGGACGTCCAAATTCGAGTTGGTAACAAATCTTCAGCTGTTGTGATAGTCGCGTCTCTGGCTTTGATCTGACTATTTCTTCCAACTGGTGGCGTATGAAAGATCTTACTCGATAGTCGGAAGAGTACAATTCATGGAGTGAAGGTTCAAGCTGCCGAGTATTAGAACAGACATCCCGTACCTTATAGTCAGACTTGCCTTGAAATCGTTCTCAGTGGGGAAATACATCTCAGTCAAAGCGACTCGCAAGTCAGCTGTATCTCTGAGATCTACCATTAGAAAATTGTGCATTTCGCAAGATGTGGGGTCTGCTACTCACGAGACAACGGCCCATTGTAGTGAGCTCTGTACGTCAGGGCTTCGCACATTCGTATCTGGATCGAGACATCCTTGGAAAAAGCATAAGATACTGTTTTTGAAAATAAGATCCAGTCCACTTTCTTGGCACAGTACATGCTCTACAAGTTGGCTCAAAGAAACGTTGCTGTTATTCGAAGACTTGAGACGGGATAGAAGTTGAAGAGACCTTTCCTTGGGGTTGTCGGAGTGCAGCAATGGAGTAGATAGATCCAGGCCAGGAAGTGGGGTATTTCCCGACAAGTAGCTGTAAAACATGAACCATAGACAGACTAGGCCAAATGAATAGACATCTGTCTGGAGTGCCATTCTCAAATTGAATTCAGGGTACTCATCGATTTCCGGAGCATGCCATAGAGGAGACCGAGGAAGCACAATGTGCTTGTCATCTGAGGCATACCAAGCTGAGTAGCCAAAGTCGGCAACCTTGGCAGTGAAACCCTCGTCGCGTTTGAAGATGAGAATATTTTGCGGCTTTATATCTCCATGGATAACATCTTTGTACACCTTTAGCTCTTATACTAGTTACTGAAAAGGTTCACACTTACTGCTGGATTGCATGTGTGCTATCGCCTTTCCGATGTCAAGGCAGATCATCCATCGCTCCATTATTGTGAGCTTTTGGGTATTGGGTCGACCTGCAAAGTCGAACAAGTCTCCGAGCTGTGACTTCTCGAAGACCAGGACTGGCCAGATTCTATATTGCTTTTCCAAGTCTGGAGAGGCTGCATCTTGGTTCTCTGGCGACACATCCCAGCATACACCTTGCAGGTCAAGGATATTGCTGTGGCCGCGAACGCGATGATGGCAAAGAACCAAGACTTCATTGATAAGACACCGGTATATGTCCTCCTCCGTCTTATTGAGCCGGTCCTCCTCAGAAACACGCTTGAAGGCAAAGCTCGCCTGGAGGGTTACGACAGACTGGTTGATCTGGCTTGTTCCACCTCTCCCAATTAATTGCCTCCCAGGCTCCCATGCGACTGGCAAGATTTTAATCTCTAGTTTTTGGACGACAGCAAGAAATGTAATCAGGTTCCATCCTGAGGTAGAATTGGAATGTTGAGAAACCCCCGCGCTGGAGAAAAGGCGAGAGCTGAGAAATGTGGAATGAGTTGGACTAAGAATAAGATGATCGGGAGTCTGTGTACTTTTTGTCTGCGAGAAGTATAACATTCCATTTTGTTGTTCAAGGAAAATGTCATCATCTTCAAGTTTTAAACACTCCTCCGCCGCCGACTTTTAGAGTTAGCCTAGGGTATTTGCAATAATGAACAAGTGGAGAATCTTACCCGAAGGGGACCTAGTAAAGTAGAAGCCATTTTACTCTCGGTGATCACAGAGAGATGGAAAATGCCTTAAAGTTTCAAGATTGCGGGAGAGGATGAGCCTGAACTAGGAGTACAGCGTAAGCAACTGGATTTGCACTTCTGCCTAGGGACGCATGTGTCGAGACATAATTGGGCCACAGCTCATCTAAGACAGTGGCACAGCCACCACTGCTAGAAGCCTACTGCTTAAAGGTAAACTGAAAAGACTCTGACACTGGAATTATTTCATCAGTAGGTCACAAAGTCAGCACATCGCATTTGAATCCAGCTATTTAATCTAAATTACCTTTAAATTATGTGAAATACTTCGACAATTTTGCAACAACCCTCTCTCGAAAATGTAATTGAGTCCCTCGCTCGCTAGTATTCTCTTCGCTGACCGGTCCTTGGAAGTCACTGGACAGACAACAGCGTACTACTTCACTATAATCACGGCCCATATGCTGAGCGAGCTTCGGCACACGGTTTGTGAGTAGTCTCTGCCGGCGCTCTTCAAATGAGCCGCTCCAATCCTTGGTGATCTTACTAAACGGCTTCCAAAAGCCAATCTCGAGGAGAAGAATCCCCAGACTATAATAGTCAAACTCCAAACGGTAACTAATACCGGCTTTCAGATACGCTGGGTGCTGGTAGTGTCTTGACTCTGAATCTGTGAGACCAGATGTGAATGTCGTAGGGTCATCTGGTCTACTGTGATTAAAGCCTACAAGGTAGGGGTCTCGTATTGATTGGCTGTTAGCAGCCCAGCCGTGCTCTGTAACATCGGTGTCTTTGCCGAAAGAATCTGGTAGCAACGTAAATGAAGGGAAGAATACGATGTTGGAGCTCGTCAAACTCTTATGCAACCATCCAACAGTGTGCAACTCAAATAATGACGTTGCCAGTGTTGCTGCTAGTTTAAACTTGTCATCAAGGTCGGGCGCCGCAGTCGCAGCCCGTGAGTGGGTTGAAGTGGGATTATCCTTTTGGAGCCGATCGCGCAGAGTCATGACAACAGGCTTATTCCTGTTGTCCAACGTGACTGTGCCTCCGAGAGGAGCACCGTTGCCATGGCCAGTTAGCGTACCAGTCAGGGCAATGGGGGGGTTGCTGGAATAAGGAGGGAATTCAAAGAGTAGGCCGAAGGCACCTCTTGATGGCTCATGGAAGAGTCCCAGGCAGTCAAGCGTTCGAAATGAATCGGGCTTTTTCTGGGATAACAGATTGGCGGTCTGAGTAGCCCGAGCGTACAACTTGGCCATAGTATCTTCACAGGCACCGTGATGTTCGTATCTGCGCCACTCAACCCATATGGGGCGGCTCACTATAGTATCCGAGTCACTCTTCTCTAGAAGCCCGGATCCAAAGTGATGGTCACCGATTGGCTTCAACTTCGGGATTCTACTAGGATCGATAAGAATAGTCTGGTTTGAGAGTAGAGGTTCAAATCCGCTTCGTGGGGGGTCTTGACCCCCAACAGACTCTGAAACCAGCAGGCTGTTGATGTATCTTATATTGGCTCGCATACGCAAGTCATGGCTGATTGCTCCAAGGGTCTGGTCGCCATCTTCGTTGAGGGTGCCTAAAGCTGCGTCCTGGCCGCTCAGCAGAGAGACACGGAAGTGCGCTTGTGATGCATTCTTCTGTTGTTGATCTAGGAAGTAGTGCAACTCATCCTGTAGCCTCACCAGGCGTGACAAGTCCAAGCGCTGTGAGTCCAGTCCTCTAGAAAGCCTGTCTTGCAGGTCTTCTCTAAGGCGACGCAAACTTTCCATTATTCCACTATACTGTGTCATGGTACTCTCGTCGCTTGATCCGCTGCCTTTGGGTTGAGACAGTTTCCCTTTCAGGTCATCCAGGCCAATGGCATGTTGCCAAGCCCGAAACCTTTCGCGTTCGAGGGACATGTCTATAGATGGTGCTGTGTGTTTCAGTTGCCTGAATAATTCGTTGATCGATACTGATATTTCGTGTACAGCTATAAATCGAAGCTTGCAGGTGACACTACTAGCTGTAGGTCTTAAGGCTTGGTTGATAGCTATTGTTTGGCATATACTCTTGACAAGCAACGCAGTGCATGTAGGGCCTGTAGTCTCAAGATCCGATAACCATTGATGTACTGCGTCGCTTGGTCGATCAAGGCCTTGGTGAAATTGATAGAATGTCCAGTTTCGAACTTTGTGTTTCCTCTTTTGTCTAAACTCTTCAACTCCCTCACGACCTGAGACAAGGTACGTAACAATCTCGGCCATAATGCACCCAAAAGACCATATGTCAGCAGATCGATGAACCTTACCAGGGACAAAGCTGTTGTCCCAGTCTTCGCACTCAGGAGCCAAATAATCGTCACCATTGTGCTTGAACGGAGTCTCTGAATTTTGTGAAGATGGCTTGAGCGTTGAGAGACCGAAGTCAGCCAGTATTAGCTTGCTGCCTGAAACGAGAATGTTGCGGGGACGGAGATCATGGTGACAGCCAATCAACTCCAGATCGAGGTTTTCCTTGGAAAAACCATGAACGTGCTCGATAGCAGAGGATAAAGCAGCAAGTTCAACGAGCATTGTTTGAGAAGAGGCGAATAAATCTGCTTGGCGATCTGATGACAAAACATCATAGAGATTACCACCGCTTGCTAAGGGAAAGAACAGGTTGTGTAAGTCTCCGCTTATAAAGGACCCCAAAAGTTCAACAATGTTAGCATGTTTAAGATGGTTGAGAATTGACAGGTTCTCAAGCTCTTTGTGATGGTGGCCCTTGATGTGGAACTCCTTTCTAGCTACCTTAGGTGCAGCATCAGCTTCAAGTTAATGTCATGGTATTCTAGGTCAAGCACATACAACTTGCGGAAAATATTCGCCTGAAAGTAGTTGGTGATCAGGATCAAGGACGGTCTCATAGACTGTGCCAAATGCACCTTTACCGATTCTCTTCTCTTGGGTGAAAGGGAGGATGAGGCTCTCATCAAGACGTCTATTGAGAGTACCGCGACGAAATACAGGCGCAAGAAGCTCCCACTGTTTGTCCTCAAAGTCTTTGGCATCTTCTTCAGGGATCTCAAGAGTTTGGAGTGTATCGATTCTAAAAGGGAGCTTAGCGTCGTCGAGTTGGTCACCTTCAATGAAGTTGGCCAGATACTGATAGAAGTCCAGCAGTGCCAAAATAGAGTAAATCCGTCTGCCGCTTTCAACTACTCTTTGCAGAGTCTCGGCGTGCTGGTGAGAGGGTATAGTCGATCTCTCCAAGGTATTGTTGATGGCGTCCTCGGTCATGACCGCCAAGAGGGATCTTTCGGGTATGTACCATCGTTGCGATGCATTCTTTCGACGTAAACTCTTGATATTGGTCTTAAGCTGATCCATTTAAACAATGACAGTGGCTTAAATGAGCGATCCCTGGATTAAACTACCACTGAGAATCATTGGCTGACATGCTGAACAGAAATGAGGCTCGTTGTGATTGCCAGACACAGAAACCCCGCAGTGACACGTGTGCAACTTAGCATACCCGAGCCTTCTATAGGTCAGAATTGTTTCCTCTGCCCTCCTTCATACATGGGTTGATTACGGTGACTTGCCGCCATTTCTCCAGTGACGGTACGCAGCGTGTTCCTCCCGCTGATACATAGAGTCTTTCTGTTGTCAAGCACATTAGTAGTTAGGGTTATGCACACAGCTTGGGATCAATAATTGATAGATTCTGTGAATTCAATAAAACTAGCAATGCATTGATAAAATTCCCTGACAATAGCGCACACGAATCCTATACCAGCCAGCCAAAATGAATGCAAACTCTAGACTATGCATTGTTCGTTACAGACTTGATTTCATCCTATAACAACTGTAAGCTAGTTTTCTTTTTCGCATGAGTGTAGATTTTGTGTACTCACGCGTGTGAGCTGCCTGGCAGCCGTGACTTCAATAATGCCTCGTCCTTCCTGCAACACAAAGTCCATCTCGATTAGCCACTGAGCTTTAACACAGAAGCCGAGGAAGAAATTGCAGAAAAAAGCAAACATTACACGTACATTTACCTCATAAGTCGACCCGAAGAGTGATTGCAGTAAGCTCTCAAGTTTAGACTTATTGACGTACTGTGCTTCAAGCCGGGTGATTTCGTCTGCCATCTTGTAGTGGTTGGCTCTCACTATAAACTACGCGCAACTAATAAAAGAAAGATTAGTACAATGAAATTATGCACTTTTCGGAATAAGTAAACCGTTAGGCACCAACTTGCGTTGGGCGTCAACTGCAGCCTACAGTATTACAGCCTGATTTGTAGCTGCATGCTGGTATTTTCATGCATGTACGAGGCGCCCTAGATAGCATGGAAAGTGATCTGCAAAGCCGAAGAGCTACCGTGTGCAGTAATTTGGGGGACAGAAAATAGCCAGGCAGCCCATAATGATAAATCTCTTGATATGAATATTAGCCATTTCAGTTCTAGGAGTTTAGGTGAATTATCCAAGTCCTTATGACATACTGACCTGTTCTTCTATCATTCCCTATCCGGTCTTTCCACGAATCCACAAATTGAGCAATTGGTCTAGAGTATCTGGTCCTACCCCACCCTGAAAACACATACATACACAGCCTCTTTACTTGTCAAACTGCACTGCCTGGCTGCATTGGAACTAACAAAATCGTAAATATAAACTTGGCCTCGCATATTCTCGCCCGACAGCTATTCTCTCAATGCTTTGCTATTTGAGTCGTTGACTGTTTTTTTTCTTGCCCTTCATTCCAGAAGCCAAGTATGGTGCTGAGTGGCAGCTTGCAGCAAGATGGGGTTCCCGGAAGATCCAGGTTTGAAGCTATTATATCTGAACTATTTGTTGAAGATGCAGACAAGGCTCTTATGCATATAGTCTTCTCACCTCAGCAACGCCACAATTCAGCTCCACCTGATCAAAGTGAAATCGAGCAGAATAATACTTTACAAAGCATTCAAAGCCTTGATTCTTTGAAACAGGCACTGGAGGTCAAACTTTTCAAGACTACGCTATTTCGTTCATTTAACTAAGAAATCTCAGGATGAACCACGTTTGCCTTCAAACAGAATCTTGTACGCTTGAACTTTGAGGTTCTATATACTTCGCAACAAGCAAGGCACTAATCCCGTATCATTTAGAGTTCTCGATCGCCTAAACTCATGGAGCCGGATCAACATCACACCCGAGATGTTCTGGAGGATATACAATTTTCTCTACATATCACCTCACTTTCTGAAAATTGTAATGAGCTTTAGACGAAAGTGGAGCTCGCAGGACGAAGACTTTATGTCTTGTCATTTTAATTTCTCAACGGGATCAAAAGACGAGCCTGTGATTTCTCAAACGTCTCCAGACACATGCCTACCAGCGGAGAGCAAATACATGACTGCCAGTGAGATGCTTCGCTCTATACGTATATTGAATCGGATAGCTTACTGCGAATTAGGCATCGGATATAACCTTCGATATTTTGAACTCCATGGGCGTGATTTACAGGATCCATGGTCTTGCCGTCTCTCAGCCCTATATCATAGATATGACTTCATTAGAGGGCTCTCTGACTGGGTCATCATTCACCCTCTAGCCAAGCATGACACGAGGGAGAAACACGAAGCCGCCGAGCATCCTATGTATTTGCATCTCAAATATCTCAATTTGGCTACTCTGAACTATAGAGATTACTTGAACTATATCGCAGACAGTCTCAAGGAGTCAGTATGTTAACCCATTAGATCACTCCTTTATATCTTGTTTGGAGCTAACGATACCCCAGTTTGATACAGTATCGCTGTCCAAGAAGCCTCAGAACTTCCAAGTCACATTTTCATCTAAACAGGACATTCTATTCCTTCGCAAGAAGCTGCATCATGCCAACGCTATCCTTTCCAATACGTTAGAGACGACTTTGAAAATTAGCAGGCACGAACATGCCCTAGCGAAAGCGGCCACCGATTTTATACCAATGACTCTTCACTGCGAGTTTCAACGCGAGATTCACAACGTCACAATCGAGTTAAAGAACTATAGGCAGACGGTCCAAAAGCTCCTTGCTACTTCTAAAGATATACGAGTAATGGTAAGAAGTCCCAGGAATTGTTTTTAACAGTTAGAAGAAGCGGTACTAGATATTAGTATACACTAACACAAGAGAGTAACAGTTCGATGATATACTTAGTCTGAACTCACAGCAAATTCAACAATATAACAGTCTTCAACTTACCCAGATCGCTGAGAATGATTCTATAGAAACGAAGACTATGGCTTCACTGGCAAACAAGACATATCAGGATTCGCGCATTATACGTATCACTACAGTTGTGGCAATGTTTTACCTGCCCGCCAGTCTGGTCCTGGTGCGTAATTCCCCATCCATTACTGCCATAATGCATTACAGATAAGAGCCAAGGAGGTTTCATTGTGCTGACTGATAGGCATATTAAACAACAGTCCTTCTTCAGCACTACACTTGTGTGGTTTGAACCTTCAGCCCAACCTAAAACCAGCGACCGTAGCTATACGCTACGTATCCATCAGGAGCTTTGGATCGCTGTAGTGGTAATATTTATTCTGACAGTTAGTACGGTTTTTGGGCTTAGGTGGTGGGACCGCAAGGAAAAGCGAGCCTTATACTTAAGGCCTTAGTAATAAATTAAGAGTTAAAGATATTTATATTCTTAAAGAAAATACAGTTAGATAATTTTTAAAACTTTCTAGGACTTATATTACTTTATATATCTAAAATAAAATATCTAGTAATATTAATTATAATATTTTAAAATACTAAAACTTATTATTTAATAAATATAATAAAATAAAATATATTAATAATATATTTAAGCAGACTCCTTACTTGCAAATCCTGCTTGCTTTATCTCTAGGTTCTTAGCATCTTGAGTAGTAATAATATCCTCTCCAGTAATAGCAAACTCTACCATGCTTTCAGGGGCCGGGAAAAAGTGATTGAGGATATAGTAGAAGACACCAGCAGATATAAAAGAGTAGACATAGCCAATGTAGAAGCTATTATACATATTTCAGTCAGAATGCATGGATAGATTAGACTAAGAGCAAGATGGAGTAAGACTTACAGGCGTTGACCTCCTAGCGAGACACCGGTATGGCCACCGCCGGCTTGGACAATGTTATCGATGAAGCCGGGAAGAGGAGGAGTGCAGCCGATGAAGAAGGCAACCACAGCACGCCAGTTGCTTCCCCATTTCTGCGAGTAGCGGTAGATGCCGTGGAAATCGTACATGTCTGGGACCGAGACTTTACCGCGGCGGAGAATGTAGTAGCTGGAGAAGGATTAGAGTCAGTGGGCCTTTACAGAGTTATCACAGGCAAAGGTTTTAGAAAGACGCACTCTGTCATAAGGATAGAGGTCATGGGACCCAGGAAAATCGTATAGCCGTTGAGGAAGGCGATGAACGTTTGAGCCGATGCCAGGATTTTCCACTGTAGCATGAAGTCAGTCATTTTGTTAACCGAGCTCGGAGTTTTGGGGACTGGGAAGTCGTAGTAACAAAGGTACAAGTTGTTTTTACTTACCGGAACAAAAGCCCAGCTACCAATTACAGCGGCAAGAATCTGACCACGTCGGATGTTGATATACCGGGGAGCAAAAGCCATCAAATCATTGGCGGCACTAATTGAGTTGGCGGAAATATTGATACCAAGCGTAACGATAATCAGGCCAATGGCGGCGAAGGCAGCTGCAGCACGCCCACCAGAGGAACCAGATTTCATCCACAGGTCAATAATATCAATGGGGTTCCAGAGAACCTCACCGTACGCAGATTGGGAAGCAGCTGCGGTGAAAATGCCCAGAAGACCGACAATGGCTAATGACACTAGTTAGAAATCTGATCAGGCTGCCTGAAAGGGAGAGTCGTACTAAAGATGAAGGGGATAACGATGGCCTGTACGTTCTGAGCGCTGGGCTTGTTGGCGTATCTCGAAAAGTCGGCGATGTTGAGACCGAGCGTGGAGTAGTTACCCAAGACTCCGTTAAGATCTGAATTGTTCAGTTATTAGAGGATGAAAGAGAGTACCGGAACTGCCTCGCTCACTATTAAAGAAGGCCCATGCCAAAGTGGCACCGTGGATGGTAGTGCCCTTGGAAATGACAGTGCTGTGGCTAATTGTTCCACCGGCCTTGTGCAATGTGTCGCCAAAGACGGCCAGGAACACAATCGGGGCAATGATACTCTTGAAGGCAAAGAAGTATTGAACCTTTAATAATCAGCTTGATGTTCAGCTCTCTATCGGTATATGGAATAGTACCTTGGTGTACGGGATACACAAGAAGGGAAGCTGAAGGAGGAAGTAGAGCACGAACCCACACATGCCTGCAGTGGTGATACCCTCAGATTCGGGAATGTGATTCGGGATGTTGGCGAAGCTCGGCCAGATGGCGGTCAGTAGAACGGTCATGCATTGACCTCCAGTCGTGGTTTGCACACTTAAGACGTCTGTCAGTCAATCACCTTGCAGTATCAAGAGGACAAAGTGCACTTACCCGAGCCAGACGATGGCAAGGACACAGCGGGACAGTACAACAAAGTAACTGAAGTAGTAGCCGAAGGGCATGCGAGAGAGAACGGGGAAGGGAGTGTGGAGCTATGTGTGAACAGGTCAGTCGATGCGGGGCCATACTCACAAGGTGAGAGACTCACAATAGCTCCGATTCTTCCATTGACAGTAATGACAATACCCATGAGAAAGTTACCAAGAACGCAGGCTCCAATTGCCATTCGCCAACTCAGTCCAACAGCAATCATGGATGAGGCTACGCCACGAGGCATCAGCAATTCGCGCTCTTCCTGTGACTATGAATAACGTAGTAAGCTTACCGACTTCCCAGTTCGACACAGCCCATGCATCTGCCATCCAATAAGCCACATAGGCACCCCAATTCCAGGTTCGCTTCGAAGGTGGGATCGGGTCGAAATCCGCATTGGAAAAGTTCTTCGACTTTGCAAAAGAACTCGGTTCCTGGTCGACTTCGAGGCTGAAGTTGAACCCGAATCGTCGTCGCCTCACCGCGCCGACTTGCCCCGGTTCGGAGTCGGAAGTGACCCCGAAGCCATTTTTAGTGTCGGAGCCGTCTGACTGCATCTTGAATTCGGGCAGCGAAAGCGCAGTACCAAGTCAATCAATAGGAGTGCACTAGAAACCGAGATGTTGGGAACAAATGCCAAGCGCTTTGACGGGAACTAAATGGGGGGAGTCTGGGGGTTGATATCCGAAAACAAACACGCTGTAAAGCTTATCTCCCCCAATCGATAAATCATAAGACCTATTGATAAGCCAGAAGGGATCCAGCTTAGCTCTATCGCCACTTAACTCTAATTCGTGGCTGCCGTTACCGCCTGGCCAGTGAGATCTATGAACGTTATCTTCTGTGATACGCTGAAGTGTGACTAAACTCGAAGGCCTTACTTGTTCTTATCGTGTCAGAAAAACAATCCTCAGCTCACAAACAATTAAGGCGACTTCATATCGCGTGCCGGCCAACCCGATTCAGCTACACTCTCACTGACAGCGCCCCAGAGTTGTCAATCCATGATTCCAGATCTCAAATCGACCCCACGGCCTCCGATCTGGCGATATGGAGCTCACTGTAAGAAGTTATGATTGGTTCGTTTATCTAGCGGCCGGCGGCCATGCTCCCTTTCCGACGGCGATCAGCACCTTCCTCGGAGTTGCTCCCCTTCTGCAGATAGAAATGAGATAACAGGGCCTGGACCCAAGATATATTGATAAGCATCAAGTTAAGGCATTTTTGAAGCTCCTAATACTTATTTTGCCACCCAGCTTCGCAGTCGCAAAGTTAAATACCGCGAAACGGAAGCCCGTGAACCACTGCCACCGATTATGGAGTACAAATGTGCCGAGCTGCCTCCAGTTCTCACCGTCAAGACTATAGTAGAAGTGCGCTTCCCTCACGGGAGACAGACCGAAAGCTGGGGTCACATCGGCTTCAACACGAAGCCAGATCTCGTGCGCGTCTATGGAGGGACCTGTTGCTGCGATCGTGCCTCTGTTGACAGTCTGCCACTGCTGGTTCATATTGATCTCGTTCACAAAAACGATCTTGGTACCATTTGTATCTTTGTGCACGCCTATATATGCCGATTCGTCGCGGAATATGGCTGCACCAGCTCGATCACCTTGGGTGAGACCGCTGATATTGAGGTGCCAGGTCGCTACAGATCGTGGGCCTGTAATACGATGAGTAAGAGTGTTTCGTGCATTGAAGAGATCCCCAACGACAGAGGCAGTCTTGAGAACCAGGCCGTCTGACCCGAGTTCGAAGTATTCTGAGTCCGGGCTATGATTCCACTCCCACTCTGGATGCAAGGTTGGTGCGGAAAAGTCATCAAGACGTTCGACACCTGGGACAGTCTTGTTTGTCTGAACCGGCATAGGATATGTCACTCCCCAGCCGCCATTGGCATCGAGTACAAGCGATGGCCAGTCATCCTCAGACCACGTGATGGGGGCCAGAACAGGAACACGGCCGGCAGGATAAGCATCCATGAAGGCGAGGTAATGCCAGTCGCCTTCGGGAGTGTCCACCATGCCGCCCTGGTGAGCATAGCCGGCGTTGGAGAGTGGACCAGAAAGATTATCCCAGAACTCCCGGACCTCGTATTTGCCGAACGGCTTAGTTGAGCGAAGGATGTATTGGCCGCTAGCAACTTTCGTAGGACACACCCAGTAGTAGCCTCGGGTTTTGTACAGATGGGCGCCTTCGAGATACAAATCATCGCCACTGTCGTAAATGGTCTCGGTCCGCACGACGCTTAGCCCATCATCGGAAAGCTGAGTAACGCGGAGCTGTCGGTTGCCCCATGTTACGTACATGGTATCATCATCATCAAAGAAGATTCCATTATCGTAAAAGCACTCATCAATAGTCCCTTCAAGAGTCCATTCCCAATTGTCATTCTCGCCGTCGTTGTCGGCGGCATCATTCCCTGGAGCCGTATAGAGGAAGGTCTTGCCAGTGGACTGAATGCAGCCCATCCAGTAGAATTTATCGTTAGACTTGCGATATCTCATTGAGCTTGCCCAAACACCTTTGACATAAGCGCGGTCATTGTCGCCATTGAGTTTATATTCTTTTCCAAAATCCGCAACGTCAGGAACGCTGTGCGTTACTGGCGTCCAATTCACCAAGTCGTAAGATTTCAGAACTGGAGCCCCAGGAGAGAAGGCGAAGGTAGATGTCGAGTAGTAGTAGACAGAGCCGACCCGAAAAACATCTATATCTGGAAGATCCTGAAATAGAACTGGGTTGCTGAACGTTTCCTCCTGTCGTATGTCAGGCGGCACTCTGGCCGATGTCACGGCACTGAGACCGGACATCAGACCGGCTACCAGAAATGAAGATATATATGATCGCATTGATGGACAGATTGGTTACAATGGGAGACAAATCCAAGGTGACTGAGCCGAAAGAAACGAGGGAAAATGTCCCATTATGTATAAATCGTCATTATATATATGGAGGATTTCTCTTACGGACAAACAAGACTGCAAGTGTAATGAGATCTATTGCTTCTATTTACCCGGCATAATACCCTATACGTCTCTCCTGACAATTTCTGTGCCCCCGAGAGTCTTGGAAGTGTTTGTCCCGCTTCAGTCTTTCCGCGCCAATCACAATACGTTGTGCTCCCCTTCTGGGCCAGGATCAGAGCAGGAATTCCACCAGTACCCCGCAATGCTGGAGTATTAGGGTATTGAAATTTTACACCAGTAATAGGTTGCGCAAGTCTTGAAGACGTACAGTATAATTACGTAAAGTAAATAAACCCAGTGTCAGTACAGGGTATGACATGCATCATTTCTATAGCACCTAACGAGGAGGTTATACTTAGAGAGTTATAAAGATTATAATTAGTCTAGATATTTCTAGAACTCATTACTGGATTTAAAAGTACCTGATAATGTTACTTGACGTATATTAATAGACTATAGAGTTATATCGAGTATCCCTTTAAAGATACCAGATCCGCGAGTCTAAACACCAAGAACTGATAGATCCCTTGGTGACAGAGTCAGTATCTACTCATTCCACTTAACAATTCACTATACTCTTAAGCAAACTCTTTCTCGACTGCACTAGTAATGCTCTTCTCATCCACCTCGCCTCGGATCTTCTGTTGCTCAGCGATAGCCTTATCTGCCTCAAAGTAAACGTCAGGCCTTGCGAGCTGAGTGGCAGTCTTGTTGCGGAAGACAAAAATATCCGGGTGCTCGGCGAAAAAGCGGTCAATGTCTTCCAAAGAGCGATTTGCAGTCTCGGGGTAGAACAGGTAGGTGATCGGCACGAAGGCAGCGCAGATAACAGCCCAGATCACCCAGAACCGGTAGCCAAGATTGGCAATACCTGGAGGCGTAATCTGAGCAACCATGTAGTTCATAATCCTAAGCCATGGTGTTAGTAGGTATTGTTAGAAGGTACGATGTTGACTTACCAGTTGGAGGCCATAGCCAAGCTAGCACCCTTGGCCCGGAAAGCCAAAGCGTTCACCTCTGTAGGATAGAGCCACGGCACGGCCAAGACGCCCATACCGAACGCCGCAAAGAAGGCAAAGAAACCGAAGATGGCGGCGCAACCCCACGAAAATCGGTTGCCCTTACCGAGTTCGATCTGGGAGGCGGCGATGGAGATGATGGTCCAGCAGAGAGCACATGCGGCAGCAGACACCATCATGACCTGACGTCTACCGTAACGCTCAATTACAAACCAAGCGAGAAAAGAGAAGACCAGGTAGTCGATCGAGCCAGCAGCAGCTAGAACCCGGGCCATGAATTCGCTGAGGCCGAGGGCGTTGATGAAGACGTATGTCATGTAGTAACTAGTTACGTTGATGCCCGAGATCTAGTCCTTCAGGTTAACCTCTCCATACCATTGAATCTTAGTAGTGGAGATGGGGAACAATAGAACTCACCTGGTTCATGCATTGCATCCATGCGCCGAGAATCATTCTCCTGACTGCACCTGATGGACCACGCCCGGTAATGAGCTGCCACCATGTACATTCATCACCATGTTCCTTATCCATGATATCCTTGATGATGGCATATTGGGTTCGTACTGAGGGTGAGTCCACAGTTGCACCGTGTCCTTCAAGCGCGGCCAGGACCTCAAGAGCCTCTTCATGTTTCTCCTTGCGCATAAGCAGACGGGGAGAGTCGGGGAGAAAGGGACACATAAGACAGACGAGGGCAGAGAAGACTTGGAATGCAAATTAGCAATGGATGCTTTATTGTATAAGGACAGTTGGAATGGAACTCACAGATCTGAAACGCGAGTGGGAATCTCCAGCTGGCGCTTCCTGGTACGAACGAGAAGCCGAGTGTCAACCAATTAGAGATGGAAAAGCCTGTGATACAGTTGGCCATCTGGATAATTATCAGCTTGCCACGGCTGGCAGTCTTTGCTGTTTCCGACTGCCATACGCCAGCAGTTGAAGTGTTAATGCCAGTTCCGATACCTGAAGCATCTGTATCAGCAACCTCCATTTATAAAGGGACAACAAGGGAGTCGAGGTCTTACCTGCGATAACGCGACCAACATACATCTGTGTTGGACCGAAAACAGTAGCCTGAATAATAGCGCCGAGGGCAATGATCAAACTTCCAACAATGAGCGACTTGGGTCGTCCAAGTTTGTCACCTGTATATAGCGTTGAGAGCGCACCACCAAAACAGCCAAGGTTGTATACAGATGTCATTGTTCCTTGGGCCTCGACGGAAGGATGGCCAACGGTCTCGATGAAATCTTTGGAAACAAGAATGTTACCAAAAACTCCCTGATGAGTTTGGTCTTGTTAGCAGAGGTCGTCTTACAGGATTGTCTCCTTGCTTCTCATACCTGATCGTAGCCATAGAAGACTAGCACAGTTGATGCTGCGAGACTGATCCAAACCGTCAGGCTCTCTCCAGAGCCGCCAAGGTACTTTCGGCCCATGATGTGCTCTCAGTCACCAAGGACTGGTAAGCTGTGCTTGATTGATGAGGTTGCTAGCAAATGCTTATGGACGGTTTACAAGATCACGACCATGGGTTGGAAGACCTGCAGCCTGGAGATGGGTTGCTGATCGCCTTTTGTACTTGAATGCCAAGAGTCACTTCAATTCACTTAATACAAAGCGGACTGCGGGCTTTGATACATGATCAGCATCTTGATTCGCGAATCAAAATCTCACGCTGCTCGGAAGCCTGTCTTGACTTCTCCGCATTCTGATACCTAGAAATCTGGGGCCAACTGATAAATTCCGGGGTAACGCTAGCCGAGTCGGCACTCTTATTTTTCCGTTTATGGACTGGTGCTCACTCAACGAACTAGACTTGACTGAGTAAAATTTGCGGTGAGATCGGGGATCTTTGCGGGGTTCGGTTACAAAAACGCTGGTGCTATACTTAAAATGGAAATTTAAGCGCTGGGTGCAACCTTTGCTCGTAAGGACCTCCAGGTCCTCGAACTAATGATGTCGAGATATGCATGACACGTGAATACCCCACGGGGTTAGTATCGTGGGGAAGCATGCTTTAGATACCGAGCCATATCATGAGCTGCCAACACTCTCTGTGTGGAGTATAGACCGGAAGCGAGGTATTCCTCTCAGGTCGCTTAAAGTCAAACACTGACATGTTGTTCATTTAGTTCACTTGACTACAGTAGAACCCGTTTTTGCATCATCTACACAAGCTTGCATTCAGGTCATTCATCGAGTTTCTCTTACCTTGGACGAAAAATATACATCACGAAAGCACAATGTCACTCATAGTCAAAGGCAAAACCGCTGTTGTCACAGGAGCAGGCTCAGGAATATGCTATCATTTCTCCAAAGTCCTCCTCGAACAGGGATGCAATGTTGTCATGGCCGACCTTGCTCTACGGCCTGAGGCGAGCGATTTACTGAAGGCATTCCCTTCTCAGGCTTTGTACCAGCCGACCGATGTCACAAAATGGGATCAACTCGATCACGCATTTGAGGTTGCTAAGAAGGAATTTGGAGGGTATGATATCGTGTGCCCTGGTGCCGGCGTATACGACCCGGTAAGTATTCCTCAAGTCTATGATACCAAGTCTATCTGGGAGCACAAGTCTTGACATCTTCTAGCCCTTTTCCAACTTCTGGCACCCAGCCGGCACAGCGTTATCAAAAGACGTGCACAGCGCAAGTCGTTTCACAAGCCTTGACATAAATTTGACGCACCCGATCTACGCGACCCAACAGGCCATTGCGCATTTCACAGAGAACAAGAAGCCAGGATCTATAGTGCACATCTCGTCTATCGCAGCACAAGGCCCAGTCTTGTCCGTACCCATGTACTGTGCAGCAAAGGCTGGAATATCCCATTTCGTCCGGTCGCTCGGAGGTCTTGATACACCTCCAGAAAGCACCGGCCTGGCTAGTATCCGTGTGACAGCAGTTGCACCGGGAGTGATCAAAACACCACTGTGGACAGAGCATCCAGAGAAACTGGCGTGGATCGATGGCGCAAAGGACGAGTGGGTAGAGCCTGAGGATGTTGCGTTGGCAATGCTGAGTCTGGTTGAGAAGGATGAATATGTTGGAGGAACGGTTTTGGAAGTTGGAAAAGGTCAAACAAGAGAGGTTCATGTTCTCAATGATGTTGGGCCGTCTGGCTCGGGACATACCGTCAGCGGCTTGAAGAAGGGCGTCGATGAGGTTTGGGAGATCCTTTCACAAAAGAGGGATACCTGAGCTGGGTTATCAATGTCTGTAGAAAATACTGTTGCAGATAATTTGAGTCAACCTGGCACTAGTCTCTTTTTCGTATTATTGGAAACGTGTTATACGAAAGGTTAGCATATGCAATGGTAACCCTAGATTAAGCTCAGGTAGCTCAATGAGACTCCATTCACATTTGCCATTCCTACTTTCCCACGGGAGAGGGTCTCATATTTCTCTCTTGTCTTGATTGTTCTGTTTCTTGTATTTGGAGTACTTGCAATGCCTCAGTCAAGAGAGATGCCGAATACCGAGTTGGTGTCTTCCAGCTCCTTCTTTGTCTATTAACTTCACTCGGAGCTTGCATTGAACCTTCACCGGGTTGGCCAGTCAAGTGTCCCCGAGGCCTGAGAGGGATGGAGAAAGTTAAGCAAGTCTGAAAGAGGAGTAGGAACCTTCCCGACTGGCTCCCCATGTCTTGAGCAAAAGTGGCTCCCCTCCTAACTTGCGGACGATAATGCGGCATGTATGTAGCTAGACATAGATTGCGGAGCCGACTCAAATAGCATGGTAAAGAGATGTTCGAGGACATGATATCTTACTGAGGATAAAATCGCCCGATTTGGAAATTTAAGCGTTAGATCGGCGTTTGTATCAGATCATGCATGGCTGGAAATGGCGGTAGCGTGCTAAACCTCAGATAAGTTCACTAGTTATCTGAAAAAGGCAATTCTGGCGTACAATAAAAAACAATGCAAGGTCAATCAGTGCAAGACCTTCTACAGCACTCATGGAGGCTTTATTATCCTCATCATTCTCTGATACGAGAAAGCTCCACTCCAGAGAAGATTGATTCCGGCAGAAAGAGAAACCATATTGGACAAATCTATTTTCCTGCCAGCAAGATCTTGTTTTCTTGGCTAACGTATCATCTGCTCTATTCAACCGTCGCCCCTAATCTCATGACAATGGCTGCAGCTGATACCGACGTGCTCATTATTGGCGCTGGCATGTCTGGCATTGGATTCGCTATCCAACTGCAAAAGAAGTATAAAAATGCCAGTTTTGAAATCTACGAGAAAGGCACCGAGGTTGGAGGAACATGGGCCGTGAACACGTATCCCGGCTGCGGAGTTGATGTCCCATCCCACTTCTACTCGTACTCCTTTGGCCTGAACCCGCATTGGACGCGCAAGTTCACCATGCAGCCTGAGATTCTGGCTTACTTCAAAGACGTCTCTCACCAGCACGACATCGACCCTCACATACGTCTCCAGCACAGCGTCACCAAAGCCGAGTGGCAGACCGAGTCCAGCACCTGGCTCGTTGCGATCCTCAACCACCGTACCAACAAAGTCACTCAGCGACGAGCCAACATCCTCATCACAGCGGTCGGTGCCCTCAGCATCCCCAAGAAGTGTGAGGTTCCTGGTCATGAGACCTTCGAGGGCAACATCTTCCACTCTGCCACGTGGGACCATAGCTTCGACCACGCCGGTAAGAATGTCGTGGTGCTTGGGAACGGTTGCAGCGCCACGCAGTTCGTGCCCGTCATTGCTCAGACTGCCAGAAGCGTCACCCAGTTTGCGCGACAACCGCACTGGTTGCTCGAGCGTCCAAATCCAGAGTATTCGACCCTGTTCCGCTTCATAATGCGCTGGGTTCCTGGTGCCATGACGTTACTTCGCGCCATCATCTACGCCCAGCTCGAGGCCGAGTGGCTCATGTTCAATACTGCAACGGGCAAAGATGCGCGTCAGAAGCTGAGTGATGCGTCTAGAAAGTACATTAGAGAGAATGCACCGGCCGAGTATGTCGATGCGTTGGTTCCCAAATTTGAAGTTGGTTGCAAACGTCGCGTGTTTGACACGGGATACCTCGAGGCGTTGCACAGGCCTAATCTCCATCTGATCTCAGACGACCCCGTTGAGCGTATCGGGCGACATAGCGTCTTCCTTCGCTCGGGCAAGGAGCTTCCAGCTGACGCCATTGTGCTGGCCACTGGGTTTGAGACGACAAAGCTGCTCGCACCGATGGAGATTATCGGTCTAGAAGGAAAAACCGTTGAAGATCACGTAGGCACTCATCTTTCACATATAAATAAAATGACTGACAGACTGATTTGAACAGTGGAACAAGCATAACGATGGACTCCCCCAAGCCTACTACGGTACTTGCATCGCCGGATTCCCAAACATGTTCATCATGATGGGGCCCAACACACTCACCGGTCATTTGTCAGTTACATGGTCGACCGAGTGCCAGATAAACTTTACCCTCCGCGTTATCGATCCCGTTCTTCGTTCCCTACACCCGCCAAAAATATCTCTTTGGCCCTCGCAAAGAGTGGAGGCTGTACAAGTCAAACAGCAGGCCGAAGACGAAGAGAACTCTTGGATTCAGTCCAAGTGCAAGAGCTTAGTCTGGTCGTCGGGATGCAGCAACTGGTATGTCGAGCCAAAGACAGGTAAGAATTTGTTGATCTATCCTGAATGGCAGTGGCACTTTTGGGTCAGAAGTATCTTTATTCGCTGGGGAGACTTTCAGTTTGTTTCTGACCTCAAGAGCGGCGGTGGAATTTCCCCCTTGTGGGCATTGCTCCCGGCGTTTGCTGGTCTTTCATTTGTTGTGGACCAGGGTGCGGTGTCGTCTGTATGGCGTTTTTTCACTGACAGGCTTGCGTTACTTGGCATGTAGATAATGTAAGAAGAATAACAATACGACAATATTAAAACGAGAACAGACCTGGAACCAAGCAAGTCTAGTCTATGTAGTTGTGGTGTTACTAGGAAGATGCAGAGAGATGTGATACGTATCTTCGAATCCCACTACCAGTATCCGAACTTTGAGAACATGAATTACAGCAGTGCATGATCTCGTGCCGGTCCATGCCCCATTCTCTGAGTAAATCATCCACCCGGTATCTCGAGCTCCATCCCAACTCGATCTCAATGGACTCAAGCAGCCCAAGAACAATAGCACGGTCAGCTTTGGTGTGTAGACAACGACCTGCCAGGTAAACAGGTTGCAGCATATGGATTCTTGCGGCTGCTTCCGGTCTGGACAATGCGATAGCACAAATCTCTGCAGCATGATATTGCAGTAGCCGGTTCATCTGGTTAAACCTCGTCAAGGCATCGAGAGGGCCTCCCGAGGCAGAGGGTTGTGAGAAAGGCACTACTAGCCCTTCAGGCTTGTGAATCAAGAGAAGAATCTGACTCATGTGGTAAGATTGCATGCTAGAGGCACACATACTGCTACTGTACCACGTCTCATGATAGATCAACGATTCAGTCTGATGCCTGCACCTTTGGCTTCTTTCAACACTTTGTTGAGGCGTGCGTCGCACTCGGTATGATGGCCGAAAGCTTGAGGGAAGACCTTGGTGCCATGTTTCAAATTCTTGTTTCAATGAGAGCCATGTAGTCTCTAGACCCTGTATTGATGTAGGTTCCTGCTCCGAATCGGTCGCGGTGGCAACGTAGTTGGCTAGCTTTGAGAGAAGCCATACAAGGGTGTTGGATATTATATCAGGGCGTAAAGACTCCGAATGGGCATCCTCTGAGCAATGCGAATTCATGTTGGCTATTGGTTTCCCATTTTCAGTCACGCTTAGACCCATTCGTCGCCAGATCACTGGGTTTTCCGTATCGAGACGGGTTTTGTGACCATTGATCACTAGCCATGTTAGCTATGCTTTAGTTGGGAATCATCGAGGTCTTAAGAATGTCAAGCAAGATAAGAAAGAAGATATCTTACAAGCTGCAAGAAAATCTTGCCTGGCAAAATTCCAACAGGCAGCACGTAGCAGACTTGGTAGTAAAGGATCAAGAACTGGGCCTGCTGATGTGGGCTGAAAGTTAAAGCCCAGTTCCTCCGACAGACCAATAAAGGATCGGATACCATCAAGGTGTTCAGACCACGTCTGATCGCTAGCGGTGAGAAACTCGTAAACTGATAATATGGTGGCTGCTATGATGATCTCATTTCCGCATGGCTTGGGGTTGTGACCATGCTTGCTCTGTTGTATTGCGTTTTCTTGCCCAGAATCTCCTGAACTGAGGTCGGAAACATACCCCAGCAGTAGCGAAATGGCACGATCGTAGTACTTGGTGCTATACCATGCAAAGTCCTTTTGGAAGCTGGTCTGCCAGGGCTGGATATAGAGCCGAGGCTCCTGTGGAGAGGGTTTAACTAAGGTGAGCTGCTTGGCTGCCACGGCACAGGCAGAATAAAGAAGCAATGGACTACTCCATGCGAGCATTGGTATAACTCGATGATAATGTCGATCCATGTCAAACAAATCCATCCTATAAAAAGATGGTTACAATGCAAGGCGACGGTGATTAGTTTTGGTGGCTGCTTACCAGTTTCCCATTGTGTCTGCAAATTGCCGCAAGAAAAAGGACAGCTCAGGGTCGGTTTCCACAATCTCCGATTTCCGGTCTGTCGAATCCGTCGAAGCCAAGCCTCCTGCACACTGACAGTCGTTAGATAGTGTGAGAGCATGCGCCGCGACCATTGCGGGCAAATGCGGTAAACTCTCATCTGTTCCAAAAGGAGACGGCGAAAGGACAAAATCGAATGCCTCGGGGATGGTTGACTCCCGTCGTGGCACTTCTGATCGCACTGCAATGCTATTGGATAAAGGTGAGCTCATTTCGCCCGACGTACCGGCCGTGGTGGCTACAGTCGTCAGGTGATGTTGGGCTTCAGTGAGATGGACCGTGGGTAAGTTCGCCAGCTGAACCAGGATGCGACCCGAGTCATAGACAGCATTTGAGATGGGGCTGGGGACACTGGTTGTTTCGTCGCTCACGTCTACATCTTGAGATCTGCTATGCTCACCAATAAACAAATGCCAATCTTTCTCATGGGCGTTGATACTCTCGTCGTCGACATCGTGGCAACTCGTATCAACAGGGCCAGGTTCTGATGGCTTCCACCGCGTCGGGTCCGTTACAAGATCAGGATCAGAGCTGCGAGTATAGACGCGGAATCGGGAGCTTGAGATATTGCATACGCGATTACGCTTGTAGCACTGTTGGCAGCAGGGTTGAGTTTCGTCGCACTTGATCTTCTGGATGCGGCACGGTAGACTAAAAGTAGGAAATAAAAGGTGTAAGCAAGTGAGTAACTCCGTTTCTATCAGAAGCAGGCCAATACCATCCAGTGCGCGATCTTTGCCCGTGGGCTCGGCGTCTCAGCGTCTTATCCATGACCACTTGATGAGCAAATGGGTCGAGGAAGAAGCTTGAGTAACGTAAAGCAGGCAATATCCGAAATTGTAAGTAAAATACAGTCCACTCCTCAAAACGCGGGGAAATGTCATGTGCCCAATGACTACACGGCACGCTACGCAGGTTTAGCGTCTGGTTTATTTAGTGGGATAGTTAGTGGCGGAAAATACCGTCAGGGCTATTTATTTATTTACCTGATGATTGAGCTCCTAAGTGCGATGCTAGTGAGTTGAGAACCCAAGAATATAGAAGTAGTATAGTATTGGAAAAAGGGTTAAAATAAGTGCAGTTAGTTAATAACCAAGTGGCCGTTGAGGCCGAAGGTGAAAAGAATCTATACAAGCCGGAGAGTCACTATCAATGCGCTTCTGCCAGCCAGCAACCATGACAGATTGAAAACAAAACCATTTACATAATCTCGGCATTTTTGCACAAACCCTCTGATGCTTTACACTTTTGATAGAGTGAAAGGGCGCCTGGACCTCCACAGACCTGTTCCTTGTTACCTGCACAAGGCATCTCGCATTTACCCAGCTGTCCCTTAACAGGAAGCTTATTCTTATCAACAGCATTCCCGCAGTAACACTCTCGACCGTATTCGAGGCCGGCGAACAAGTAGCCCTGATGCTCGCAGTAGTCAAGACACGACTCAATCGTCATGTTATCGGCACTCGTTTGGGCCATGTTAAGGCTGCGGGAACCGTAAGTGTCCTTGGCACATCCCAGATAGCGGAACTTCTTGGTGTTGGTAACGTCTGTGAATGGCCACTTCGGTGGGCTGATCTTGTTAGTGGCATTGCACGCTTCACCAATAACGGGGGTAGCAGGCTCCGGGCCAAAAGTAACAGGATTGCAACCGGGGAGTGATTTGAGGACACCATTAGTCTTCTCATCGACCTGGACAGGCACGCGACATCCGTTCATGGTATCATCGTCGAAGAATGTAAGGGCAGGGCACTTCTCAATGACTCCAGAAGCATCAGTGCACTCTTTGACTGCCTTCTGCAGGACCTTAACATCCCAACCGTTGAGAAAGTCGCCATGCAGGCCGTAGCCGGTCGGATCGCCATTGGAAAAAACAAAAGGATGCGAGCTTCCATGCCACCTATCCTTGAACTGGTCGATCTGAAAGACTACCTCGTAGAATATCGTGACGAGGCGCTTTGGGTGCGAACGTGGGCAAACGCCACTATCAACCCGATCCGGATACGCCATATGGCTCTTGTGGTCAGGCGAATCCAGATTCTTGCCATCCCAGCAGGAGGGGAACATTACTTGAGCGCGCAATCCATTGGGGCAATTATGGGGAGGGATCTCATGGGTCTCGGGTCCGCTTACGCCAAGGCAGGCATAAGAGATGGCCCTTTGTTCGAGCGTGTTTTTGAAACTTCGCAGATGCGGGTTACCCGCCAACATCTGAAAGCCCTCGGGGAACGCAAGCAAGCCCTTCTCGTATTCTGGATCTTTGGGATCCGATCGCTGTAGGTAATACACCAACATGCCACCTGTCTGAGGGACATCTTCGAAGGTGCCATCAGGGGCGCGATAGTAGAGGTTGGGAATCCAATAGTTGCTCAGATCTTCTCGGGCCTTGCAGGTAGTGCAGGTCGAGGCTCTGGCCGAATCGAAATCCATGGTGAAGTTGAACCCGTTCCCTCCCATGACAGTGTGTGCGTGGGCTGACAGCGTTCCCGGATTGACGATGGGATCAACCCGCTGGAGCGTTACGGGGCGACTGCAGGGCAGCCTGAAGAAGGCAGAGGCGGGACTGGCCACCAGGGCCAAGGTCGCAGCAACGCATGAATAAAAGATACGCATTCTGATAGATGAAGTTTATGATAGTAGCAAGAACAAGGAACTGAAAGGAGCGACAGATAACGAATGAATATAAGAAACCCGAGCCCTCTGTAAAAGAAAGTATAACTGAGCTGTGGAAAAATAAAACTATGACCAGGACAGATATGGAGGATCATTATATAAGATCTTCTTTAATTACCTGTGTGTCGGTTTGTCTATAATATGCCGTCAAGTGGATCTAGAATAGTTTGAAATGAATGGAAGACTACGCTGATACGCTGTGGCGTTTGTTAATGGGGAATGTGGTTACAGGTTTTATGACTTGGCTGACTGTTGGCTTCCTGAAACGCTAGTTCAAGCGCGCTGTACGCCGGCGGTTATTTGATTGGTTGTCGTTGGTGATTCTGGGCCAACCTTTAATGATTTTCTAACACTTATCTTCAGTGCCAAGGATATCAAGCGCTTCTGACAAACAGGGTTGCGGGCAGGGATTGCACTTCCTATGGATTACCACCGAGAGCCGTGCCAGTTCCTTAAGATATCTTGTGTTGAAGGCGAGATGCACCGGCGGATCTGGGCCGTAATTTCGATTCCTCAATGTTTATGCTCAGTGGTCCAACCAAGGCTGAAGGCTTATGGAACACCAAACCACCCCGGAAGCTGCAAAACAGTGGCCTCGGTCCAAGCTGTACTGGTCTTCCTGAGTCACGTCTAGACTCGAAATTGACTCCAGTATCATGTGCAATGGCCAGGCATAAGCTGAGTCTCACTGTCAATTGACTGATTGGTGCGAACGTTTCTCGAGGTCTCATATCCCCTTCCGAGAAGCAATGCGCAGAGGCCCTCGTTGCAACGGCAGTTCTCAGCACATTCCTCTATAGTTTCGGAAGATGGCTGACCACGACCGGTGAGACCGACGATATTGATATGCCAGACATCGAGGGTATATTAAGGACGTTCGAGGACACCTCGATGCGATGGAGCGAGTGGTCGCCAGAGGCCAGAAGGGCAAAGCACTTGCTAGATCTGGTGTTCCAGAAGTTGGACGAGAGCATGGAGACGGCGCCGATACGTGAATAGTCACTCGTTTTGAATGGTATGGGCTTGAATTTTGGCTGCGATACTGTGTATTCATGTTCTGATATTGATATCGGTGACGTGTAACGCGCCCGCCCAAGTATTTACTGAAGGAACGCGTGGGACCGTGCCACCCTTGCTAAATCCATCAAAACCACTTTTCGTCTCCCACTTCCCATTTACCCATGTCAATTAATGAGACCAACTAACCTATACTATGGTCATACAATAAATTCGCAGATGCCGTCTAACTTATTGAGCAATCCTACCACGCGAAGATCAATACTCCGCATTCGAGAAGCTTCATTTTCACTTCAATTTATGGAGTATGCAACTATCTACACGCTCTGTAGCTATTTATTCAAACCGATAACTATCGTGTCAGGCAGCGCCTGAGTAAAAAGTGTGAGATCTGTGAATTAGACCCCACGTAACGTAACGAATATACTGTCCTTTCTTGAGCTCATGTCTGAGAAACATCTGCATTAAAGACTGAACCAAACCCGTCGAATCCGAACAGCATTAGGTCCTGGTCGGAATACTCTAGTAGCCATGGTTCCAAGTCCGGAAACAAAGTTTGATTGGTGGGTAAAATAGAAGGTTCGAAGTTACTGGTAGAAGCGAGGGGAAGATTTCCAGCAGTGCCCAAAGGCTGAATCTGAGATTGGTCCAGATCCACCACCATCCCTGATAGCGAAGGTTGGTTCATGGTAGAGCCCGAGGCCTCAGCACTACTTGACTTCTGAATAGTCTCCTGCAGGCGTTCGATAACTCGCAGTGCGTTCATGGCCAACCTACTGCCCTCAGCCATAAACTTCAGAGCATTTATACCTTGTGTTATTGGTAATGAATCAGAAGTGGGATAAAGGAGAGAGTGTAATAGTAGTACAATAGTGGCAGAGCTGCATGTATGAAAATCTGTAAACGAATACTTGGCGAGTAGGGCACGGTGATGCAACTGAGTAATCCAGCTAATGATCATTGTGGCTGCCTCTCTGCACTTTTCCACCAGTCTTTGCGATCTGAGATATGCTTCTTGGTCTCCTAAAGCAATTGAGACAGATGAAGGATGAAGTGTTTGGCGAACAAGACGTAATGTGGCACCGCGGCCAACGTTTACCCAAATCATGAGATAGATTATCTGTAGGTGGGCATCGGCTCGGAACAATGGTCCTGGGGACTTGGAGATATCGATTGGAACTGGCGGCCTGAGAGATTCCATTTTAAATAAGGCCCATTTATATGTACTCTCACTCTTGTCAATGGGCCTGAAGCTCGTCAGCTACTGTGATATTTCTGACATAAGAATAGATTGTTCCATACACTTCAGTGACAATCTCATCCATCCCCATCGTCAACTTAGTTATTGCAATTAGGCGATCGACAGCCTGACAGTCATCGCCATCTAGATCTTGTCGCTTCTGTGGCAGCGTTACGCTGATGTCCCTGACTTGTAGCATCGTTGGAAGACCCATGATACCAGATATTAGACTATATAAACTGTCAGCTGTCATGAATACATGAAACATTAACGACTGTCATACCGTTCCATAGTGTATATAGTCCAAAAGACCCGGACTTTGACCTCCCGAGCTTGAGGAGTTTCCTCGCTATTCCCCGCTTCGCGGTGCATCGAGAGGCCAAGTGCTTGATTCAGGGCCAATCCCAGATAGATATGGTGGTGCTCAATATCGTCGGTCGAAAGCAGGTATAGAGATGCCAAGAGGGAGCATATCACGCTCTCGACAGAGTTATCTGCAATTACTCTGGGTATTAGCCTGGTAGCATTTGCAAAGAGCTTGCCACCTGGAACATCTCGGTCTGCATCCATAAAGTGGAATGGTTCGACCAAATGCTTGAAGGTACTCGCCAAAGCCAAGACGAGAAGAATATGACAGACATTGGCATAGCGAAGTTGCTGGGTGGAAGGTCTATTAGCATATAGTTCGGTAAAGATGTCTCGAAACCTCTTCTTGTCGAAGTAGTACCAATTAGTCTCGAGAAATGTAAAAAATAAATCAACAAGATCTTCAGAAACCTCGCGGGGAGGAAGCTGGTCAAGTATATTGCTGATGGAATATGCATCATCTTGTTGAGCAAGGCTGTTGATATGTAACCGATCCTGTGCGTGCTTGGTTAGAACATGCCAAGAGGAATGAGGCCGCGGTGGCTTGTATTACGCACGTAGTGATCTTTTGAAGAGACCGGGGGGATAGTCTCTGAGACCGCAGCTAGGAAGCTAGCGTGGGATGCCGAAGACGTATGATCTACTAGAGAGAATAAGCCATGACCTAGTACTTGCCGAATCAACATTAGACATACCGTTCTCTACTGTCGCTGGCAAGTCGTTCGCTTCAGGCTCCGCGAAAACTCTGGGCGGAGGAACCGGCTCCGACGCCATTGGTAATGGCGCAAGAGAACTATCGTTTTGAAGAAACAAAAGTGGATTCCTCTTCCAAACAGCTTCATTGAAGAGATTTGAAACAATTGACAGCTGTTCGGGATTGAGCTTGATATCAGGAAATCTATCTTGCAAACATCGGGAGACGTCTGTAGTCACCGTATCCCATACTGACGAGCTTTAAGTCAAGAAATCAGTACATGAAACTTTTGAGATTGTATGAGAATGGTGAATGAAGAAGTAGGATGCGAGCGAGTCTTACTTACCTATACAGTCTGGATGGAACATCACACGGTTGGTTGCCACGATCCTTGAGAACCGGCTCAAAGGTACATGCAAGGCCATACCGAGTGCACTCTTCGCATTGATCCACCGAGCTCAAGACGCACTTCTTCTTACTACCTCGACAAGAAAGACATGCGCGTACCGCTCTTTTTCGCTTTTCTAAAGGGACGTGCGGACGGTGTCTCTTCGATGGGCCTGGCTGCGGCGGAGGGGGCATTGTAGACAGAGCAAGCTCGATAATTGTGACGACTGAGGTACAACATCAAGTTTTTCAATTATCAGACGACAAGTCGCAGCGCTCGGGAGGAAAAGTGGATGACGATGTTTAACTTTAAAGGAGGGGTTGCTGAAACTAAAAACAATCACGTGAACATCTACCAGCCAAGGCGGAATAACACTAATTTTCAAGTATTTTAAGGGGCTGAATCCGATAAGGCTAAGAAATAAATTTCTTAAGATCTTCAAAAGCCAATAGAAGCTTATGTTGTGCGGGAACAATGCGTACTAAGTGCTGTGTCAGCAAATCAACGTGAGGCGTTTCTTCATAGGCTTACATGTCACACATTCAGTTTCAACTAGCATATGCTGACTTCGACTTGGCAAGAATGATCTATTGTTAGTTTCATAATAGAATGTAATGCGTCTCTTGATTGGGTCTATAAGCTAAGCAATATTTACTGTTCGGCTAAAGTAGGTCTTCAGTTCTGACCACCTTGACGCGAAGACTCGTCCATCCTTGAATGTTGCCAGTACATGCTTCTCAGGTGTATCCAGAACGGTAATATCCTCCAGTGGATTCACGTTCAAGATCAGAAGGTCGGCAGCAAATCCTGGGGCGACCTGGCCCAAGAACCCTTCCTGCCTAAGCATTCGAGCAGCGTTGATGGTCGCACTTTGCAGAACTTCAAGCGAACTTTGGACTTGCGAACGGAGCCCGAATTCGCGGGACTGCGCAAAATGTAATTGCCCGAGGAGGTCACTTCCAAAACATATCGTTACTCCAGCTTCCATTGCAATCTTGATGGCTTCCAATCCTTTCTCCAATACCTCCCTGTTCTTCTTGGCTGAAGCAGGTGGGAGAAAGCCTTCAAATTGATCCATAGTTGCGTAAGCAACTAGGGTCGGAGTTAGAAAGACTCCTTTAGCAGCCATGAGTTCAGCGGTTTCTTTATCAATGAGATTTCCATGCTCGATGCCCAGAACTCCCTGGTTGACTGCTTGTCGGATCGCTTGAGGTGTGTAGGCATGAGAGGTAACGTATGTGCCTGCGTTAGACGCAACCGTCACAATAGCCTTAATCTCCTTATCTGAGAACTGGATGTGCTCGATCTTATCTGTTGGACTAGCCACACCCCCACCGCCCATAATCTTGATGAAGTCGGATCCTTGGCGAAGCTCCTCCCGGGTATACTTCAAGCAGTCTGGCACGCCATCAATGACTCGCCCGATCCCTTGGATAGTTCCGCCGCAGCACTCATGTTCGTTGAGCTGTTCGCGGGCGTCTGCATGACCGCCTGTTTGCGATAATGCGTGTCCAGCGATGAATAGCCTTGGGCCTGGATGAACATAGTCCTCAATCGCCTTTTTCAAGGGAGCTAAAGCACCACCGCAATCTCTCACGGTTGTAAATCCCCTCTCCAACATAGATTTGCAGACTTGTGGCTGGCGTAGGAGCGAGGCTGAAAGGTTCCAATTCTTCAAATCCTCCAGACCCTTCTTTCCAGGAACTGCTGCGAGATGTACATGACAGTCTATCAGGCCGGGACAAACATACTTTCCGCCCAAGTCCATTTCCAAAACAGACGGATCGTCGCTCCATTCTGTTGCATCGCCATTGATAGATTTGATGATACCATCGCAGAGATGAATCGTTGCGTTCTCTAGCACAGTACCTTGAACAGGGTCAATGATATTGGCCCCGGTGAGAGTGTATCTTGGTCGCGGAGGAGGGATCCAAGGAATGACTACGTGATCGGGGATCACAGGCATTTTGACCATGATGTAGTGAGCCAGTTTGTAACGTACTAATAAGATAAGGTGTCCGCGCTTTCACTATGACTCGTATTGGCGAGGGTATTTCCTCTTTCTAAATACATTTTCGCAGCCCAGGCATGGGAGAAGAAAGCTGGGGAGACCGACTTCGGTTCGGGTACAAGTACCCGTTTAGGGCGAGAACTTAAGAATCTGGGGAAGTAGCTGCAATCTAGCCGGGTACCTGTACCCAGCAAATCGGATTGCTCAAGATCTGGGTACATGTACCCGGGGCCACATTTCTGGGCAATTGGGTTTGGACCCATAGCTGGAGGGGTCGATAGTCGAGATAGTTGGCGAGGAGGGAATCCGGCTTGCACACATTTATCTCAAGGGTCGCTCGTTTCTACTCGTTATCTTTGTGGCTTGACAGAGTGGTATATAAAGAGTAACACAACCTCAACAGAAATTCTTGAATCATCACAATTTGAAAATCCATCGAACTACAACACTACCAGTAATAAACAACATCATGAGTTTAAAGGAAGATTGCAGCTATCCTATCCAGGATAAAGCCTCGGTAGAGCTTTCGAACAGGCGTCCTAGTGCCAGTGTCGGAGAGGCAAACTCAACCTTGACAATGACCCCGGCCGAGGAGCGAAAACTGGTTCGAAAGATTGACCTGCAGTAAGTCACTCACTGTTTCTGAATATACTTTGATCTAAGAGTGTGAAAGTTTGATGCCCTTAATGTTCGTTCTATACCTTTTTCAGTATCTTGACAAGACGTCCCTTGGCTACACTGCAATCATGGGTATCTTGCAGGATGCAGTAAGTCAACCTGTTATCTATTTCAATAAACATGAACGTTAATAACAATGTCCTAGAACCTTAGTGGCAATCAATATTCTTGGGTCTCTAGCTTCTTTTATGTGGGATTCCTCATTGCTAGTCCTCTTTCTTCAATTCTCTTGGTCAAGTTCCCAGTGGCTAAAGTCGTCGTCTTGACCGTGTATGTTTCTTCCCTCAAAGTCCCCCCAACACCCTTATGTACTTGTGCTGATTTGTTAAAATAGGCTCATTTGGGCAGGCATCCAGATGGTTATGGCTGCCGGCAAGAGCTTTGCCAGTCTGGCTGTTTTGCGTATCCTCCTCGGTGCTTTTGAGGCTGCTATTGGCCCAGGCTTTACAATCATCACGTCCACTTGGTATAAACCCTCTGAACATGCCTTGCGTCACGGTCTCTGGTATGGTGGAGCTAGTGTGGCATATATAATAGGCGGTATCATGGCATATGGCATTTCCCATATCGACAGTGCAATCGAAAGTTGGCAGGTATGTAAGCGCAAGATTCAGACAAGAGGTAATATGTAGTTCAAGAGCTAATCACTCCTCTAGTTCCTATTCATTATCTTCGGAGCAGCAACCTTTATTTGGGGCTTGGTTGTTTGGTGGCTCCTACCTACTACTCCCCAAAACGCTTGGTTCCTTAATGAACACGAGAGGAAACTAGCTTTTGCAAGAGTACAGGGAGCGAGGCATTCTACACAAACAGGCAAGTGGAACTATGCACAGATGAGAGAAGCCTTTATAGACCCGAGGTCTTGGTTGTTTTTTCTCCTTTGTGTGTTTTCAACCATACCAGGTGGTGGCTTGACTGCTGTAAGTGATGCACAATGCCCGAGGCCTTGTCTACCCATATATTTAATTGGAACCGCTACTGAACAGTTCAATCACAGTTTGGAAGCGTTATCATAAAGGACTTTGGATACAGTGTGCTCCAAACTCAACTTCTGTCCATGTCGGTAGGCGCGTTTCTTCTCTTCTTTGTCATCCTGACTGTAGGTATTTCGATGACACTGAAGAATGCACGATGCCTGTCTATTGCTATTCTTAATTTTATATCCTTGGCTGGGGTCTTGATGGTCAAGCTTCTTCCAGAGTCCAACAAGATAGCCCGTCTTGCAGGCATCTGGCTGGTTTGCGCACAAGCAAGTGCTTTCCCAACAACTCTCAGTTTGGTTTCCAGTAATATCACTGGGCACACAAAGAAAGCTACTGTCAATGGGATTCTATTTATTGGATTTTGCGTTGGGTACATTATTGGGCCACTCACGTTTATTGCGCAAGAAGCCCCTGGCTACAATGTAAGTTTTAAGCATCTACTCCATGACCTACAGTATATATTAATCTTTTTACCCAGACTGCATTGAATATCATGGTAGCCTGTTATGTTCTTAATATTGTCATTGTTATCTCCATGAGACAGATAATGGCAAGATGGAATAAACAAAGAAATCTGCAGCATGGAGCTGAGGCTGTCACAATTGGACACATTCTTGAACACGCAGGCCAAGCTGATCTTGATGAGACTGATTGGGAGAACCAAGAGATCCGTTACTCTTTATAAAGGATGATAGTTTAATAGCCCTATAATTATCTATTAATATCAATATATAGTTATGACGTTGAGATATCTGCATCTCCGGCGTTTCCGCCAAGTTGGATTGTCAAAGCGTATGCAACATATCCCAGACTGCCGTCACGATGCTTTAGCCTGCATTGCAAGGCACGATAGCTGGAAACTATCAACTCGTATAACTCTCAATAGCGATGCCGTCAGTAATCCGAGCGTGCAGTTAGTACAAGGTCGCTTTTCACCACGTCTGAATCTCTATCACGTATGGAGCAACAAGCAAAGATCACGCTGCCTTCCTTCGACCAAAAGCCAGACAGCATAATAATGAAGAAGTGCTTGATGATTCATAGACACTTCTCCTCGCGAACCAGTCATTGCAACTAGTCCATCTGACAAAGAGACGAGTTTCACCTGGATGAGATTGATACCCTCCGAAGCGCGGTTTCTGGTATGGCGCTTTGGAAGGCAGGCAGATACTATGCCTCTAGTTATGCTAAGGTCACTCTATGGGTGGAAGCATCAGTCCTGAGACTGCCATTCAGTGTGTCGCTGTTGTGGGAGCTGACATTTATAAGTAGTAATGCAGCTATCCCACAAGGCGTTGATGAAAGCTGTAAGTAAGTAATAAGTTCTTGTAACAACGATCATTTGCGAAAGGGTGTATACGTTGCGTCGTATTGTACTGACGGCGAGGGATAATAAGCAATACAGTATCAGTTACTGATCCGTCAAGGAGGTAACGGCAAGCCAAGCTACTATAACATCAGTTCTTAACTGCCGTCAAATTCTTTTGTCACAACCTATAGCCTGTATCTAAATGATTTATTTTCCCGATCCGTCAGATCCTCCAAGCCGTGACTGTGGTTTGGAGAACCATAAACCGTCTCGCGACGCTTGTTCTCCCGATCAAGTAGCCATCGGAGTGCAAGGGCAGCAAAGACACAGACCGTAAAACAGATCATGATGCCTGTAAATGATTCGTCGTAACGAGGGGCAAATTTCCTATAATAATCAGCATAAATGCCTCTATACGTATCCGAAACAGTTGTTTACTTACGCGTCAAACATGAGGGGGCCGATGATGTTTCCAAGACAGTATCCAATAAAGGTCGAAGCAGCATAGACAGCTTTCTTAGTATGTCCAGCAACGTTGGAAGTCCCCAAGCCGATGCATTGAACCCAGGCAGAGGAAAAGAAGTTAACAAGATAGAAGCCGATGATACGTCCTGCTTTGTTAGAATCTGGAAGTTGCCATATTAGGGAACAACCGAGAATAACAGGAAGACATGCTCCGGCGACTATGAATAACCTTGAGTTGGGGACCTTCCTGCCAATGTAGCCTGAACCGAGAATACAGATGAAAGCAAGAGCTCCAATTGGGAGGTTGAGCAACAGTGAAGTAAAAACGTCAAATCCCATATCCTTGAAGACAATGGTTCCAAAAGTTGTGACAGCACCGGAGCCTGTGCAGGACATGATAGATAGAATCATAACGCCCCAAAACCGATAGTCAATTAGAGCCTCCCGGAACTGATAGGATTTGAAACGCTTATCCTCAGTCCCAGCATTATTCTCTCGCACTCGCTCAAGAAGAAGATGGCGCTCGGCTTCTGTAAAGCCTTTAGTATGCTGGGGGCTATCGGGGAACAACCACCAAAGGGCAATACCCCAAGCCAGAGTAGCGAGTCCGGCAATAAGATACATCCACTGCCAAGAGTTGAGAACGCCTCCCTTGATATGGCCAAGTCCGTAATTGATCAAGGGTGAGATAAGCAAAGATCCTCCGCTGCAGGAGTACCACCAACTGGATCGTGAGACCTGCTCCGAGTGGGTATACCAGAGGCCTACAACGAGCATGAAGATGGGTGATACACCTGCCTCAACAAGACCGAGCATAAAGCGGTTGATGAGAAGTCCGGTATATGAAGTACATGCTGGCGTACAGAGGATAACAAAAGACCATATGATGCAGATAGCCGTGCAGACGATTCGGATCGGGTATCGCTGGGCGAGAAATGATGCGGGATAAGTACCGGCGATATATCCAAAGTAGAAGATAAGAGAAACCCAAGAGTACCTGATGCCAGTGGCGAGTTTCAGGTCCTCTCGCAAGCCGAAAATGGCGGCCTGACTGAGGATGGCCTTGTCGTAGTATTGCAGCGCGTAAGTGAAGCAGAGCTTTTGGAGTCAATTTTACATCAGACAATCAGGTTAAGATGACTTACGACAGGCATCAGTTTTCGGTCAATCTTTCGCAGCAACTTTCTGTTAGTCTCTTCATCAAGCTCAACGCTGGCTCCAATTGCTGAACTTGGGACGGTTTCGAGATTGATGGCAGAAACTTTGCTGTGAGTGCTGGCCTTGAAGCTTGCTTCGTCCTGTTGACGTGTCATGGTTGTGATCGAAGGTGGCATAGGTAATGGATAGTATCAGAAGCTGGAACAGACTATGGAAGCAACAAGGACGATGAAAGAAGGACCTCGCTACAATCGTAGTCTGGGGTAAGATGAGCAGAGCGGACCGATGTTGTGGGCTTATATAAGTAATAGCAGATGCCTCGACTGCACCAACCCCAGATGATGTATCCCAGATCCGATCACCAACTGAACATGGACTTGCAGTGCACTACCCCACACAGCAGGTCAAATCACACCAATCAGCAGTGCAACATCACAGGGCGTATCCGGAGACTCCATAAATATCCGAGCCGGTCGGATATCGAACTCGCTAGTCTGCACTGGGAATATCCGAAACCGCGATTTGCCTCGGCCACGGTTTCCCCAATTCACTCATCCCCGATTTTCAGCATTGAAGTGAAACTTGATCTGGTTATTGCCATCAGAAGGACGTGAGAAACAGAGCTTTCTTCTTATCTTATTGAGATCATCCTAGTATCAAACTTTTGAACAGTAGCAATACACCATCCTTTTTACATTGCATTCTCATACAAACATATTCTAAGATGGTACTCTCATCATCCGTTTTGTCGAGTTTATCCCGGCCGTCATTATCAGCTCTTTCAAGGCCATTTTCTCGCTGCCGTCATCCTCTTTCGCTCGTAAGACATGTTTCTTCCAATTCTGGTTCCAGTCGGCAGAGACATTATCCTCTAGGGTACTTTCTGCTGGGACTAGGAGTCGCTGTGAGCGGCATGGCTCTCGTACCTTCTGTACGCATTGATCTACTCCGAGTGTCAACAGAGGAGAACCCTCCTCGATGGCGAGAAAGCAACAATTCACTCATTCCGGTGAAACCGGCATATGCGGATAGAGCAACTATGTTAAAGGTATGCCGACTCGGCGGTTGCAAACGTCACCAAACACGGGTTGCTGACCAATTAGGCTGTTGACGAGATACGCCAACTACTCGGTGAAGATATCGTGAGCGTAGACTCGGATGACCTCGATGAGCATGGCTATTCAGAGTGGTCTACGTCAAATACTGACGTACGACCGGTGGCAGTTATTCGGCCGCAGCAGACAGAAGAAGTCTCGAGCATTGCACGTATTTGCACCAAGTATAAAGTACCCATGATTCCATACGGAGCTGGATCCAGTGTCGAAGGCAATTTCAGTTCTCCATACTCTGGAGTATGTCTTGACCTATCTGGCATGGATAAAATCGTGGCATTTCACCCTGAAGATATGGATATCGTGGTCCAGGCTGGGATCAATTGGACGAATATGAATGAAGAAATCAAGCATACTGGTCTCTTCTTGCCGCTTGATCCCAGCCCTACTGCATTGGTTGGTGGCATGATAGCTACGAACTGTAGTGGTACCAATGCCATGAGATATGGGACCATGAAAGATTATGTTATTAACCTTACAGTAGTGCTCTCAGATGGATCTGTTATCAAAACCCGTCACCGCCCTCGAAAAACATCAGCTGGATATAATCTCACAGGTCTTTTCACCGGATCTGAGGGTACATTGGGTATAATCACTGAAGCGACACTGAAGCTGGCCATAGTTCCGGAGAACTTTTCTGTTGCGACAGCCACCTTCTCAACCGTCAAAGAGGCTGCAGATGTGGCCTTCAAGATGATGCGACGAGGAATACCTCTCGCTGCTCTGGAAATGATGGATGATGTTCAGATGAAGGTCATCAACCAGAGCGGTGGAGCAGGTGGAAGAGTATGGGATGAACATCCGACACTTTTCCTCAAGTAAGTAGCACGCGGCTATGAATACGTCCAAATACTCACAAATATGCAGATTTTCAGGCTCCGAGAATGCGGTTCAAGATAGCATCAAATTGGCCAAAGACATCGCCAAGTCCAACAGCTGTCGATCCTTCGAGTTTGCCAAAACTGAGAATGAGATGCAATCCCTTTGGTCTGCCAGAAAACAAGCTTTGTGGGCAAACCTCGCCGTTCGACCCGAGGGTACCCAGATTTGGTCCACAGATGTTGCCGTACCTCTGTCTCGAATGGCCGAACTAATCGGTGAGCGGCATGAACCCCTCCGACATTGGCATGATCTAACAAGATGACTACAGAAATATCCAAGCAAAAGGCCAGTCAACTCGGGCTTTTCAATAGTGTTCTGGGGCATGTTGGTGATGGCAACTTTCATCAAGTTGTCATGTACAACCCGGATAATGAGACAGAACGCCAAGCTGTGTCGGATTGCGTGGATGGGATGATGGTGAGAGCCCTGGAGATGGAGGGTACAGTATCAGGCGAGCATGGCATTGGACTAGGGAAGAAGGTAATTGTGTATTTGTCTTGATTTGTCTTCGTCTAGCTAACAAATCTCAGCATTGCTTACAGAAAGAGCTCGGTCCAGCCACGATAGGTATTATGAAAGCTATCAAAGACACCTTGGACCCCCAGTGAGTACACAATAAATACAGTCGTATGATCAACCGTGAGTATTTGCTAAGTCTGTCGTTTAGTTGGTTATTGAATCCGGGCAAGGTTTTTGACTCGTGAAAAGAAAATATTGATGATTCCTGGACTCTTCATCCATTCGATTTTCTCATGACCTGGGCGCTGGAAAAACGGGGATATGCATCTTGGTTGGTAGAGACGGGATATAAGCACCTAGAGAATATATATGTGCACTTATGGAGAGACTTTTGTTCAAATCTTGACTGATCAAATTGTCCGAAGGCCTGATTAGCTTGTACTGCAAAAGTGCATGCTTATGATGATGGAGAAAGGAAGGCAAGTACGGAGTATAAACCAGAGTGTTCTATCATGAATTGCGTGCCTAATCAGGCTAGTTCGGAGCGAGCGGCAGGGAACATGACAAGAGTGCGGGGTTAGAGTTGATCAAACCGACTTGGGGCAAGCCTCCTCCGGATATTCAGAAAAGCCGGAACCAAGAATTGTATCCGAACATCGAGGATCCCTCCCTGTCTACCACTAGCCGAACTCCGAAACATCCATCAAGTGATCCAAACGACAGTCAGTTAAGCACTTTTTACGGTGCGGAAAGCCGTAGTAACAATGTTCGGATAACCCAAAGATGACGGATCACACCGGCAACAGCGGCTGGCAGGGCCTGCAGCTTGGCTTCGTCCCCATCAATCAAGCAGAATCACCTCCTGAATCCAAACGACGCCGTGCGTACTTGTCTTGCGAACGTTGTCGTAAGCGCAAGACTCGCTGCGAGCCAGCGTCGGATCAAAAGCAGCCGTGCAAGCGATGCTCAGCCGACAGTCAGCCTTGTGAATTCAGAGCATCGCGACGCACCAAAAGAAGGCTGTCGCTTCTAGCTGAAAGCACCGAGCCAGTTTCGCGTCACAGCCACACGGGAACCGATGTCGGCATCCCTTCTTTGACACCACTTGGGTCTCGAGACATCCCAGTTCGTCCCAATGAGAGAGAATACGTAGATGATGTACCAGTCACATACAGTTCCCAAAGTCCAAGGTCCCCAGCCGCACTTGATGCAAGAGCACGAATTATCTCAACACATATTAGCAATGCATCGGATGCCCTCGACCTTCTTACATTCGCCGCGAGCGGTACCCATGCTTACAACAACGCTTCTACCACGCCCAGCCGCGAAAGTCAAGTTCCGTCTACTACCTCTCCAGCTGGTATCTCAGATATAGCCCTTAGTGAGGACAGAGCATGGAAAAGCTTCTCCCTTATCAGAAAAGGGATCGTATCTCGACATGAAGTGATGGACTACCTAGGTTTCTTCTTTGATCAGTTATGGCCTCTCAAGCCAGTTGTACCATCTTACTACCGCGATCGAGCCACATATGGTCAGCTTGTTGCTGAGGAGCCTCTTTTGGTGGTATGCCTCGTCACTCTCTCCTCGAGATACTTCCCACTGCCTGGAGATCATGGCGAGATTAGGTCAGAGCGTATACACTGGCAAGCGTGGAGGATCCTACAGCGATATCTTCAGTCCGTCATGTGGGGGTCTACGACGACGCGGTCTCTCGGAGCGATAGCTTCGATGCTTCTTCTGATTGATTGGCATGTCAAGGCAATCAACAACCCTTCTGACTTCACAGAAGGAGAGGACGAAGCTTATGATCATGCCAATAGCCATGGCTTGAAGCCTTGGTCCAACAACACAGACTCACTTACTGGACAGCGACGGTATGGGATGGTGTCACTAATGGAAAGGCTGAATATTGTATCGCCGGCATATCGAAGCAACAAGATGTCTTGGTAAGTATCATATCTGATTGGTGTATCCACCTTAAGCTATTGTGCTCACGACTCTAATAAAATAGGAGTCTTCTTTCCAACGCCATTGCCTTAGCACACGAAGGCTGCTGTTTCAACAACGAATCCTCCAGCTCCAGATTTTCTCCCTCCAACCTGGACTCTGTCCGAAAAGAGTGGAATAGCCTTCTCTGTGTTTTTATATACATCGCAGATGAAGGTCTCGCGACTCGCCTTGGTCTAGAGCCCTTATTACCTGAAAAGTCAAGACAAATGGTCAAAGACCGATTCGCAACAACGTTCACGGGGTCTTTACCCGACAGTCACCTCTGGGAAGGCTATTTTGAACTCTCGATAGAGACTCGAAAGGGAAGAGATTTCTTGCTCTCATTAAAATCCCGAGATGGGTCTTTTTCCAACTCAGATCTCGTCCCTAATCTAGAACGCTTACGGAGGGGTCTGCATCGCTGGAAACGGCAGTACTATAGCCAGGATGGTGGGTTCAAATAACAAGGTAGCACGTCCCAGCTTACACTGCCCAGATATTAACTCATTACTTAACGCATGTCTTCTTATCGAATTCTACTACATAAGCTTATTCTGCTTTGCCCCGGCAGCTCAAGCTGTCCAAACCGGTTCCATCTTATTGCCGCAAGAAACACTTCAAGCCTTGTCTGAGTTTGAGGATGAAGCAACACGAGCCAGCCACGCACTCCTCTCCATAGTCATGGATTTTCTGAAGCCTTCAGGGCTCATCAAATATCTTCCAGTTCGATGTTGGCTATTCGTCGTTGCTGCAAGCCTCCACCTCCTCAAGGTATTTCACATATTGAACCCATGATATTCCTGTAAACGGCAAACAAGCATAAAATACTAGGCAACGCTAACAAGGACCAAAGACGTAGGTTGGGCGCATCCAAACATCCATCTTCTATATCGTGTTATCAATGCAGTCCACAATGGCTCTCCAGATGACTCGCATATGGCCATCCGATATGCCAAGTTTCTGGGCATCATGGTACAAATAGCTGTCCCTGCTGCATCAAGCAGCTCGAACGGGGCAACAAGAGCCAGACCCGGGGAGGATAGTAATGGTGCTGAACACCAGGTGAGGGGCAGAATCGAGGAAGTTGCCTATCCTTACACGTTTAATGACGTGGCAGTTGAGGGCATAAGTGATTGGAATGCTCTTCTTGACTTAGACTTGGCTCCAGATCTTTTTATGTGGTGGGAGTCTATGCATAGCTGACGTCGTTGTCCTTGAGATCCTTGTTCCCGTCTTAGATTGTGACGAGCTCAGACTCGATCAATCGTCATCGCGACAATATCTCAGATCCTGTATTCAAAGAAACACATCAGGTCGGGATTTCTGAGTAGAAATAGGATCACGAAAGACGCTAATAAGAGCATATTAATTATTTTATTAAATCATACTATGGCTTTGTGGTACTAAAATTGCCAGTGCCTATAATATCACCATCCTCCTCCTTGCCGCTCTGGGCCCGGTCAATGCGGAACTGGCTTGTCTGGAACAAGCGAGGCAGTTTCGTCTCCTCGAATTGAATCCCTTGCGCTACCATTTTAGCCAGCTCTTTGGCTGCCAACCAAATGACAGGCATACCGTGTCCATTAAACCCAGCTACGATGAACTGCCCATCCTTGCAGGGGACTTTACCGATGTGTGGATTGGAGTCATATGAGTAACCCATGACGCCGGTCCAGATGTTGCTCACTTTGGCACCAGTCTTCTCCCAGCCACGGTAGGTCTGCTGCATGTAGTCCTCATAGTAGTCCTTTGCAGAGTCGATAAGCACATTGTCGTCCACATTGTCATACCACTGTTCCTTGAAAGGGCGGAAAAGGGATGAAGCACCGCCTACAATTATGCTGCCATCATGTCGAGGTATGAAATATGAGAGTGTGTTATCCTTGGTGCGATTGATGTACGAGTTGTTCAATAGCGGCGCTGTAGTCCCCTCTGGGACGGTGATGCGACAGCAAATTCCCTTACAGGGTATGATGTTCTTGCTGTATTCCGGGAGAAGCGCTGAGACATAGGCGTTGTTGGCATGGATCACCTTTCCTGCTCGCATCTTGCCACGCGGCGTTTCGACGATGAATGAACCGTCATTCGATGGATCTGGTGTCACAGAAGTGACAGGTGTATGGGCCTGGACGCTCACGCCTGCGGCGATGAGTTTTCTTGTGAGGTGCATCAAGAATTTGAAGGGCCACATGGTTCCGGCGGTAAAGCTCGCGCATGCAACAGCGCCTTTAACACCGCAGATCTATTATAGATGACTCAGTCAGTACATATCCTCCTCATCGTCATGGTCCCCAAACAAAGCAATCTGAGTACTCGGGGTACTTACGCCTTCGACTTTGTCGCCTGTGTAAAACACAACATCATCCATATACTCAAAGTTGTGAGATACCATTGATTGGTACACGGCTTCTGCTTTCTTGGCCGATTCCTCGTTACACCACACATCAATAGATCGGGTAAGAGTGAAGTCGCAATCGATCTTCTCTTCATCAATAATCTTCTTGATGGCACGCAGGTTGGCAATCTCAAACTCCGCAATCTCAGCACCAGCGCGCTCGCCAGCTCGATCTATGTAGGTGGGAATATGACCGTAGAGATCTGGCCTACAGTGTCCACCGTTGCGACCAGTAGCTCCAGAGCAGATGCCCCGAGCCTCAAGGATACAGATAGACTTGGCACCAGCATCTCGAACGAGGTGGTGCGCCGTGCTGAGGCCTGCGAATCCAGCGCCGATGATGACAATGTCGCTGTAGTCAAGGAGTTGCTCTGAAGAGCGGTGATCACGCAGCTCGTTCAAATCCTGTGGTAGGTCTTGTTGCCAGAAGCAAGGCGCTGGGTTCGGCCCGGGCATGCACTTGGGCGTACCGGCGATGCGAGATGTGTTACCGTTTGAGATGGCCATGATTGCGCTATGATGTGATGAGAGTTTGCTTACAGGATCAAGTTCAGTATCTCAGGTATGTTATGTATGGAGGTTATCTGGTGGATACACCGATTTAGTTTAGCTGAACGTTATTTGGAGGCTCGTGCTATCGAATTCACTTGAATTTGTCAGATTAATTGTATCGAGTTAGATAGACCGGCGTCGGGGGTCCACCGGGCCGGCGTTACCCAATCTGGACAAATCGCCCCGGCTCCGGTGGACAATGCCGCTAACGCTATATCGCTCACCACGGTGGGAGTACTATAGCATCGAGAATTGCAGGGTCTTACACTTCTAAAGGGTCAGAGACAGCCAATCTAGTCTCATGATCTCATCGTGCTCTTCATATCTCCCTAGCCGGTCGACCCCGGTCTGATCTACAGCTATCGCCCTAGCCAGAACTTCCCCAGACTTGCCTAGCCTAGGGTTCTGGACGGCTGGCCTAGCTACTGATAAGCCGTGGCCAATTGTGGCAGACATAAAAACGTTTCGTAATACGGGGAAACAAATAGTCGAGATCATCCACTCATCTCCTCTACCAGAGAGGCCATCTTCAGCCTGACTCAAGTTCCTATTCTCTGCTTTGGCTGCTTGTGCAACAATACCTAACTCAACCCCCTTTCCTGTCTTGCGCAGAAGCCAAATGTCAAATCACGACACTTCGACCCAACTTCTCAAAGTCGACGCTATGCCTTCGGAAAAGAAGCTCGATAGTCCTGTAACCGATATGCGGCGGGACAGCGATGTCGAGAATATGGCTGGAACAGTCGTGGAGTCTGACGAGCTGAGACAAGGTCTACATCAACGACATATCCAGATGATTGCTCTGGCAGGCACAATTGGCACTGGCTTGTTCCTGAGCTCTGGTCGAGCCATTGCCTATGCTGGTCCACTCGGTGCGTTCCTGGCATACTTGATCATTGGCCTGGCCGTCTCGAGTGTCGTCTGCGGCGTTGGTGAGATGGGTGCTCTGGCGCCCCTTAGTGGTGGTGTAATTCGCTACGCCGAGCTCTTCTGCGACCCTGCTCTTTCATTTGCCAATGGATGGAATCAAGTCTACGCCTACACGGTCTCCATCCCCGCTGAGATCGTCGCGGCGGCCGTCATTATCGAATACTGGGTCACCATCAACAGCGCCATCTGGATCACCGTGCTCGGCATTCCCATGATTGTCAGTTCGCTGCTGGCTGTGCGCGTCTACGGCGAGCTCGAGTTTGGTTTCTCCATAATCAAGATCATGCTCATTGTTGGCGTCAATATCATGGCTTTGGTCATCACCTGCGGTGGCGGTCCAAACGGCGAGGCTATCGGTTTCGAGTACTGGAAGAGCCCCTACGGGCCCATGGTTCAGTATCTCGGCATTGCCGGGTCTCTCGGTCGGTTCCTGGGCTTCTGGAAGACGCTGAACAATGCGCTTTACGCATACTCGGGCATAGAGAACATCACACTGGCTGCGGCTGAGACGAAAGACCCTCGTCGGTCTATCCCCATGGCTGCCAAACGTATCTTTATCCGTATCGGCCTCTTCTATGTCGTGACCATCTTCATGATCGGTTTGGTCGTCCCGTCCACCGACAAGAAGCTAGTACCATGGACGGGAGACGCGTCCATGTCGCCGTTTGTCATCGCTGCCCAAAACGCAGGCATCAAGGCTGTGCCGTCCATTGTCAACGCTGTTGTGCTCACGTCGGCTTGGTCAGCGGGTAACTCCAACATGCTCGGCGGTTCCAGAATCCTATACGGAATGGCAGCTCAAGGCCAAGCCCCGTCCATTTTCCTGCGCATCAACAGATTCGGTATCCCCTATGTCGCTGTTTCCCTCTACGGCCTCTTCATGGCTCTGGGATACATGACACTGTCCGACTCGGCTAGCACAGTTTTCACCTGGCTGCAGGATCTCGTCTCGATCTCTACCCTGGTCAACTGGATCACCATCTGTATCGTCTATCTCCGCTTCGTCCACGCCTGCAACAAGCAAGGGATCGATCGCCAAAAGGAACTCCCTTGGGCCGCTCCTTTTCAGCCCTACACAACCTACGCCTCCCTTGTCTTGTTTGTGCTACTTTTCTTCACTGGCGGCTTCACGACCTTTATCCATGGGCAATGGGAGATCGAGTCGTTTATTTCGAACTACTTCAATTTGCCCTTTACTCTGATCATGTATTTCGGTTACAAGCTCTGGTTCAAGACCAAGATTATTCCATTGGAAGACGTCCAACTTCGTCATTTGATCGATCGTTACGAGAGCGAGCCGAGGGTAGAGCCAAAGCCTAGACGAGGGCTGGCAAAACTGAACTTTCTGTGGTCTTGAACGTTTGTAAATAGTGGGAGTAGCTGTGTGGGGTTTCTGCTATATTGGCTTGAGATATGCGGAGATGGGATATGCTCAAAAGTGGTGATCGCTTTGACGTAGTGTAGTTGTTGTTTATTGATTATTATCATGACGCGTCGATGACCTACCCTATACTTCAGCAACTGCAATTAAAGATTCCCTGTGTAAGCCCTTGAGTGCTAGTGTAAGACGCTTGAGATTCGTGAAATGAGTTCTTTTTTTTTAAAAAAAAAAAAAAAACTAACGGGAATATGGCAAGGCATAGCATAGCAGAAATCCATCGCTGCAACAAACAACAGCGTAGAATGGCTCGATTGGTCAGTCTGTCACTTGAACACTTTGTGGGGAAGTGGGACATGTGGGAACGCCCAGAAGTGTGCTCCAGCGTGCAGCCGACTAACGGCTTGGCTACTTAGGCTTCCAACCAGCTACTTCGCACTCCAGTAACAGCCTCAAATCTCTGACCCAGCTGTGCCACTGTAGGGTCAAATTTTCAAAAATGGAATATAGAAATTCTCTTATGCATTTCAGTCATTTCGCTCGATGCTATTGACTAGTCTAAAAGATAAGCATGAATCAAGATATGCGTTCTATAGACACGATAACCAGACCGGAACATCGGCAGCCGCCTCTTATCGCGTTGACATCAAGATACCGCTAGACTCCTTTGATAGCCGCTAGCATATCTCCGATCCGGAGCCACATGAGTAAAGAACCGAAAGTGGAACACCCGATAATGATGACTGATAGGGATAAGATGAAGTAGCCAATCACGTCTGACCGGTCCGGTCCTACTGCATCAAGCTAGATCATCATCAATCGATGATAACTGCCGGTGCAGTGGAGTACGGAGCACCAGTGTCACAGTCATCATTGGATAAAAGAGAGCATTTCACGTTGTTGTTGATGCTGCAACTCGTCTCCTCTCAGATAATTCATAATCGTCTACTACGTAACCTCAGGTCATCGCGCCCTTTCTCTCTGCACCTTATCTTGTTTCGCCAGCCTTTCTGTCCCCTCTTTCCCCGCTATCCTCTATCCTCCAGGATTACAACCAAGGTTGACATCAAGCCCCCATTATGGCCAATCAAAAGCATGTCGTTTTCGACGTCGTCGGAACCTGCGTCTCTTTCGATGCCTTCTACAAAGGCATCGATCGCATCATCGGCGAGAAGCTAGCCTCCAAGCACATCACAGCCAATGCATTCGGCTACACTTGGATGACGGCAGCCGAGCTGGAGTTTACTTTTCTCTCCGTCTCTGAGCGCCATCGTCCCTACAAGGAAGTTCTGCGCACCTTGTTCTACCGCACACTGTTCATGGTTGGCGTTGCGGCACCACGAGAACTCGTCACAGACGAAGAAAGGGATGCCTGTGTCCTGGCTTATTCGGACCTCGAGTTGCGACCGGGAGCCGCAGAGTGCTTTCAAATATTGAGAGACGCCGGCTTCACAGTGTGGTGTTTGACAACGGGCGATGTCAAGCGTGTGGGTGGATACTTTGAGCGCGCTGGCGTTGACATGCCGCTGGAGAATCTCATCAGCTGCGACGGACAGGGGGTAGCCAAGCCCGCGTTGGCTGCGTACAGGCCAACCCTAGCTCGGTTCGCACCAGATGATATCAAGTGGTTTGCTGCTGCCCACATGTGGGACGTGTCAGCTGCAGTCAAGGTTGGCTTCCGAGGTGCTTATTGCACCATCTATGAACAGGATCCCTGCGCTGAGATCTTCGACACTAAGATGGAGGTCATAGCTGATACACTACCTGAAATGGCAAAGGGGATTGTGAAAGCATCACTCTAGTTATTAGCTTTCTTAAATAAGCTCTATTGATTTTGTTGTAATATGATTCGCTCGCTCTGCCTAGTTTCCTCCATGAGGTCCTGTAATGAATCGCCCAAGTATCTCGGTCTCGGACTGAGTAAGCCATCCATCAGTCGGAGAGAGATTTTCGGTACCAAAGACGGGTAGTTGAAGTAAAGGATCAGCCATAGGGTCATAAGCACTGAAAAAGTCCATGCTGGACAGCGCCTGGAAGTCAACGGGCCAGCCAGACACGGAGTCTATCTCCGCTTGACCACCTGAGGCACTCGGAGCTGCTGGTGTAGTGGCGTCGAGCCCATTCTTGCCTGCCAATGTAGCTCCCCAGTTGCGGAATGCTTCGTAGGCTGAATCGGAATGTGTTTGGTCATGGCTGCTGCTTGCGTCGTTCGGTTGTGTTCCAGCGTGCAGACGCGCGAGAGCACGCTCAAGCGACTCGATCAAGGCAATTTCAGACCGTGCCGACTCTCCAACAGCAGACATCTCCCGTATCATATCCAACCCGTCACATAACGACTTGCGGAATTGGTCAGAGAGGTTGCGGATCGAGTAAGCAATCAGCACCAGCAACGATGCTCGACACGCACTGTATTCGGAATACGAAGCCCGAGCAAGACCCATCCCGCTCGACCGCAGCTGCTGACAAATGTCAAGGGCTTCTGTTGCCGCTTTGATGCAGTCGCTTATCAGCTCTTCTCGGCTAGTTACGAGTTTGGAGGCACTTCTTTCGTTGGTGCCGGGGCTGCTTTCGGGGACGGACGGGCTTGTCGCAGTATCTTTGGAATCCTTTTTCAACAGGAACGGTCTCCCGACAAACATACGGACTAGGCAGTAATCGAGTCTTAGGTGCATTGCCGAACGTGACTGTGTCATTGTTGGTTGCCCATTCGCGTCGATTGTATCCGGAGGGAGAGATTGCCACCATGTAGTCAAGTCGTCCTTTTTGGCCACAAGTCGGGATACAATCGTAACTATCTCTCGCTTTCGACAATTGCGCAAGATGTTGCTATATAAGTGTTAGCTACTCATAGGGAACTGTATTTTGCCTCGTGCATCACGCTTGGGTCTCAACTTACATTTCGTGATACATGTCTTCTAGGAAGTGCATCAGCTGTACAGAAACTCTGGTGTATGAAGCTCGTTTGTGCCAATCAACTGATTGTAAACCGTCCTGGTGTACGGGTAGACTGGCATCGATATTAGACCGAGACACCGAGATAGGCCGGCCATGGAAAATAGATATCTTTCTTCTCTCCAGTCAGCATTCGCAGTATTAGGTTACAGGAAGTTATGGCTTACCTCTCCAACACGTAGGTCGTCCACCAAACTCGATTTCGAGTTTCGATAACACTTGCGTTAAAGGCGCTGTTGCTGCATTTCCGATGCATGCCATTCTGTATCCCCAGCCTAGTAGCCAGGTTGATGTATACAAATCCCAGGCCAGAAGCGTCAATCGGAAGGGAATAATATCCAAATAACAAACATGCCTGCACACTTTCCAGGGACGAGATCTCAATGATTTCAGGGAGCAGCCGAATTGCTTGCTGATAAAACATGGCGCCTATCTCTTCCTCCAAGAGGCCTGACGTCGCGGTGATCTCAGAACCATCGGTGTGTTCAAGGTGAGCGTATTGTGTTCCAATGGCAAGGACCGTCAGCAGGATACTGATCGTTACTTCGCTCCCGGCTTGGGATAGACCTTGAGGGCTCTTGTAGAGCCGATCCAATTTCTCAAGAACCCAGTTCTCTTCAATAAAGAACAGATAGCTCTCTGCGAACTTGAAAAAGACTGTCACCAGGAAGCTTGATATGTTGGGAGGGGGAAACGACGATATGGCTTCTGACAAGTGATTACGCCCAGGACGTAGATGATGCGCCCTTGGAAAAGCATCCGAGTCATCATTTTGACTATTGCCATCCTACACATTATTAGTCGATAAGGCATGATGAGAAGCATTGCCTATGGGCAATAACATACTCGGCGGCTCTCTGGCTCCTGTATCTGGCTCTCTATTAGGCTTTTGATGCGCATGGAGAAGTTCCAATACGAGAATTCCCCTGAGAAATCTGTGATGGTTTAGTACATTTTCTCACTGCACATGTAGACGAGTTCAACGAACGTGCTGTCGTATCTCCAACTGGCTGCATCGTACAAGCCTCATCATCGATCTCTAATGCTTCCAAGTTGTCCCCCAGCCCTTCCAGGTCTCTCGGCCCATCCGAGGCAGGATTTTGACTCTGATGCTCAGCGTCGAGCCTGTCTGCTATGTTGGAGAGGTTCTCGACATCAAGCGAGACTCCCGGCATCGTGCGCCGTAATATCCGCTCCATGTGCTTTGAGCGTTCTACCAGCTGACTTGTATCTGTTCTCCGACGGCTTTCTCTTCGAGTTGTCAGATATGCTCGGCAATCGTTGAAGCTGCTTACCTCGGCACGTAGGCACGAAACTCACGAGGTTTCGGCGTCGGATCTGTGTATCTACATTGTCGCTGTAGATGGGAACACCTGCGACATGGGAAGCCGCTTTCACACTTCTCTTTCAATCGACGGCATTCATCGCACCTATCGCGTCCGGCATTAGACGATTGGGCATATCCTTGTCGGGCTTTTCATGGAAACTTACGCTCGGGAGACGCGTCTTCGTTGTTCCATAACCATGGGGCATGTAACGGACGGTCACGTATTGATTTGAGTAGGGAAGCACGATGAGATAAGGGGTCTTGGACGAGTATGAATGCATGTTCCCCAATGTTGGCCAGTTGCGGGCTAATCATCGACGTGACTTGCATGCACTCCGCTTTTCCAGAAGCTAACCCAGAATAGTTAGTCACTGTGCAGTATCTTATCTTGAGCAAGATAAGCTTGAAGTTGAGAGTAAGTCAATTGATAGTGAGAGCTTACCAGCACGACACCTCAGCGATATATATCAGGCTGGTACTTGCAAAACACAGTTTCAAATAGCCAAGCCAAGATGATGGTAGCTATCCATCACCCACTCTGTCTTTGAGATAATTGCATTTGCAGTCGCTCATGGCTGGGAAGACATTTAACGCTATATCTAGCGCTTGAAAGGCAAGGAGGAAGTAGTTTCAGAGGATAAACACATCTATAGCCACTTACCTGAAGTTACTGAGGGGTTTGTATTGGCTTGACTTATTGTGTTAAGAAATCATATAGAAGCTTTTACTGTCAATCAATCAATCAACAAAACCGGGTTCCACTTGCTATAGTGGGCCTTGAACTCTAAATACTACCTACCCCTCGCAAACTGTGTCTTGGCGGCAGGTTTGCTTTGTGGGGTTGGCTCAGCAGACCATTTCTAAATACCCTGGATGTGCCAAATACAGGTTCGCGCATGTGGGATAAAGAGGGGAGATTTCACTTCCTTGTTCTCCCACAAGTATCTTTTATTGTATAGTAAGACTAACTGTCACATCATCTGCTTCTAATTAAAACACCGGATCTACAATTGCGAAAGCATTAACTTATGCTAGCTATTAACGAGATCATGTCTTCCCCTAACACGAATCCTCATCCCGTCATAATCGTTGGGGCAGGCCCGGTTGGTTTAATCACGGCAGTAAACTTGGCAAAACTCAATGTGCCAGTGCTGATTTTAGAGAGAAACCACGAAGTCGACCAGTCTCCCCGCGCAGCTGTTTACCAGCCTTGTGCGCAAGCGGAACTGCTCGAGTCCGGCACACTTGACGATGTCCGGAAGGAGTCTGTTCTCAATGATGTCATGACTTTCTGGAAGAACAAGGAGAAAGTGGCTTCCATCACCAAGACTCAAGATGCTGATGTATTCCCTGCTGGACTCAACTGCCCGCAACCCAAGCTAGCCAAGATCCTGGTCGACCATCTCCTCAATAAATACAATGCAGAGATCAAGTTTTGCCAGAAAGTCACTCAAATCAACGCCGAGGCTGGAGGAGATACAGTCGAAGTCGTGGCCTTGGACACTAATACAAACCAGGAGATCAGATACATCTGCAACTGGCTGGTAGGAGCCGATGGCGCTGGGTCAGCCGTTCGGAGACTCTCCGACATCACATTTGACGGCTTCTCTTGGCCCAAGGAAGACTTTGTCGCAACAAACGTACGCTTTGACTTCATGAAGCATGGGTTCTCGACTGCCAACTTTATCATGGACCCTGTGCACTGGTCCGTCGTATGTATTCTCGACGACGCTGGCCTCTGGCGTTGTGCCTTTGGGGTCAAGGCGGGGATGACAAACGATGAGATTCGGGCCGAGATCGATGAGCACTACAAGCACATTTTCCCAGTCTGGCCTGTTGAATACGAGCTCGTGGAGCTAAACAAGTACAAACCCCATCAGAGATGTGCTTCGACTTTCAAGAAGGGGAGAGTTTTGCTGGCAGGAGATGCAGCTCATGTACGTCTTGATTCTCGAAGACCCTGAAAAATATGTTGTGCGAGATCATCTGAAGTACTGACTAATATCGTAGAGCAACAACCCAATTGGAGGACTGGGCCTGACGACAGGTCTTTTGGACGCTGGACCTCTCGGCCGCGCTCTTGGTGCCGTGATCAACGGTCGAGCACCAGAAGACCTTCTTGACTACTGGGCCAATGCGCGTCGCGACAAGTGGCTCACATTCACCAATGCATTCTCCATTGAGAACAAAAGAATGATCCAGATGGGGGGATACAGTGAAGACCCTCTTGGCATCTGGGCCGATGACGAAGTCGCCAAAGAACACAACATGGAGAAGTGGGTAAGGACGGCAACACCGGAAAAGAGGCAGGAGGACGCTGAGTTCCATGAATCGCTTGCAGACCTCCACAATCAAGATATGGTCCATGTGAAGCAATGGAGCATTACTCTCGATCCTCGTTGGATGGAGGAGTACGAGGATCCAGAGGTTGTAAAGTACAGAATTTCACTTCGGCCAGATAGAACTTGAGTGTATGTAGCTGGCCCCATCTGGATACCAATCCGAACCTACATAACGGTATTACTAGAAGTACGTTACAGGCTATTAAATACTTAACGCTTAGCTATTAAATATTCCTTCTGTAAGGTATAGATGCCTGTAGAGAGAAGATTGCAGTAACTAGAAGGAATGTATCTCAATCAGATTATATAAACTATTTAGACCAGCAAATATCGCTTTGTTTGTGAGAGTTGAGGACTAGTTTACATGAATGACTGATGACTTTAAAAAAAGCTATTGTCTTGTTTCCGCCGCAAGTTCCACCCAGTAAGCACATTTCTCGAGCAATGAATTGCTTACTTGTTCTATCCTAGTATTGTTCGTCTCAATGTTAAGAAAGCTACCAGCTATGGACTTGTTCCAAGTTGGCGCTCCATTAGCCCTGAAGATGTTGGGGTTGCCAGAAGATCGCGCAAAACTGGTCCAAAAAGCCTGCACTACAGGTACTATCGCAGCGTTAGACTGACCGGGTTCGTAGCTAATGGCCCCTGGTAAAGCAGCGTAGTTGACGGCGAATGAGGGCCCCCAGACAGCCTCCGTGTCCCAAGTATGTGGCACAATGTAGCCAGCCGCGACCTCGACCGGATCAAGGATACGATCAAGATACAAGTACGCTGGAACACCAGCATGATGAAGACCGGCCGCAAACTGGAAAGCCCGACAAAGGAAGGAGGAATCCCCGAGCATCGCTGCTGCTCTGTAGTATAGCGGAGCCTGCGTAACGTTGACGTTGGGATACGTCGCTGGTATGTCTGAATAAAGGTGGTTCAGCCTACTCAGGGCCTCTTGTGTCAGACCAGGGAGTTGAGCCGTTAGGAATTGGTTCACATCGTCAGTAGTATTGGCTTGAGGTGCAAAGACCGTTCCTTCTGTATTCGAGGATCCCAGGATTATTGGTTTGTCTTTGGCAAAGCGTCCTTGTTGAAGCAGAGTGGAGGGCCGATCTGGGAGAAAGCTGCCGTCGATGGTCGGGCCATATCCAAAAAGCGCAGGCTGGAGTTGACCAGGAAATGGGATGGCCGTGTTCTTGGCTTGGAACTGCTCAATAGGCAACTGGCGTAGACATTCCAAGTCGCTACAATTCGTAGCCGTAAGTAGGTGATCGTAATGGAACTGCATCTCGTCAACAGTGTAGACTGAGGGCAGATACATGGACTCGGCAATTCCTGCTCTCCATTGCTTAGAGCTGTCCGTGGATTTGCCTCCGTATGCCAGTAAGTGTAGAAGCACACTGCCTCCGCCAACTGAAGTACCGAAAAGTGTCACTTTTTCCGGATCGCCTCCGAACTTGGAAATATGTTCATGAATCCAATTGATGGCGGCCATCTGATCATGAAGCCCTACATTGAGGTTTCCTTCTTCTTCCAACTCATGGTTGGCAAGGAACCCGTACGGTCCAACACGGTAGTTAAAGGTGGCCACTATCATGTTTCCCTGGGTTGCTTCGATCAGTCCGGAGCCATTGTAGTTTGCGTTGATGTTCTGGACGAATCCACCACCTTGGATCCACAACATGACCGGAAGACCGCCATCTTTGTTGAGGGTCGCATTTTTCGGAGCGTATACGTCGATGAACAGGCAGTCTTCGGAGAACTCCAAGTCGGGGGTCGGAACAGATGGGTTAACGCCATAACAGACGGCGGCATGCTAGTATTTGAAGATCAGATATAGGTCTAGATTGTAAGTGATAAAACTCACCTTGTGAGCCTTGACCAAGTGTGTCTCATTGAACGGTCGATCAGGCAACCGGAAACGGCGTGACCCCGTTGGCGGCGCGGCATATCTGATCTAACATCAGCAGCATATCGAGATGAGAGCGTTGTAGTTATCAACATACCGCATACCCAAAAACTGGTTGACACCATTGGAAAGAGTCACACCTTCGTATTTAGCATACCCCAAATTAACACGAGGTGCAACCGTTGACGAGCAGCTGTCGACATGCTTCGCGGCTGCGATTATGCCTGTGAAAGAGGACGTGCACAATAACACGATGTACGAAAGTCGCGGCAACATGGTGAGCAAGTCTGGTGCTCTAAAAGGTATTGTAAAATAAGAATATCTGGTAGTCAGTGACTTGAGTAGACATAAGAGTGGTCTGTCATGGGCACCTTATATACGTATCACAGGACAGAGCATCACCGGGCACTTAAGATGATCGCAGATCCTACACAACCAAGAGAGTAAGGCGTAAACTGAATAACATTTGTAAGCGCACTTCGGATCAGACCGTATTTGTCAGGACTCCAACTTGACTCAACAGTTCGCGCGCGCTTGTCAGTAATCTCAAGATGGATTTCGGCCCTGTTAAGGTGTAGCTTTTGCTAATTTTCGTTGATCTCACCATGCGGCTCATACGCCGGTGTAGCTGTCATAGGCGGATTTGCCGAGCATCGCGTACGCCATGCCCCACGTAGCCACACCTAGCCTGGAATAGCCTCAGGAAACAACCGGTAATATGTTTTAGTAATTCTGAGGGATGAGATACCCAGCAAGAGAGATTTCTCTGATTTCGTTCAGCCACTCTTACGGCAGGCCCTTGTATCCTTACTTATGGAGGTCGTCGTGTTGCATGCATTACTATCTATCAAGTTGTCAAGGTTCATCTCATCCGCGACTCCTCGCTAGATCTTGGAACGCCCGCTCATGTCTCCCAGGTTTCTGATAACAGTCCTATCATCATCTAAACGACTGAAGTCTAAACACCGACTTTTGCAACATGGTTACGATTAGGAAGATAACTCCGCTTCCAAGTCTAGGCTAAACATCTCGTTGCTTATGATTGTATGAAAAAAGTAACGTATCGCTCAGACTGTCATGAATGGGAGCGCCGCGCGTATAGCGAATAGCAATGATCCATCGTCGTCAGGTAATTGAGAGCAGTTTGCATTCGTGTACAAGATGTAAGAAACAGGAAGGCTGTCCATCCGGACAGTGCAGCGAAAGATCAACACTGACTTGCTGATAACGACCTGTATGCTATTGAGATGTTGGGATAATAGGGCTCTGAAGCATTCTTGAGAAGACAAGGAGGACGAACGTAAGGAGGACTAAGCCGACTCATTTACCTATAGTCCTGTTTAAGGTATAGTAGCTTTGAATTAATTTTTCTACTCGAGTTAGCTCTATGTAATGACTTGCAGCTAGTAATTAATACTAGGGTAACTTCCTACTTTATAACTAGAAATAGTGCGAAAGGTCAGGTGTAATAATACCTACAATATATCACAGCCTTAATGCATAGAGATTTGCGGCTTTTTTAGAAGTCCTGACTCAGTATCTGCTTTTGTTTTTACTCTTAGTAAATATCTAGGCTTCCTATATCTGACTTGGTCTTACTATATCCTTTATATTCTCTTTTAATCACTATTCCGGACGTGGGTTAGATTAAATCAAGCTAGGCAGATACCTTACATTAACCTCGGGTAGCTAATAAGACTGTATTTACCCTAAAAAAGAACGCTGATCTCGACACCTACACCTAATAAACACGTCTTAAAATATAGTCTCGATCCCAATGCCCTTTTTCTAGTTTGCCTTTCTCCTTTACTTCCTGCCTAGCTCTTTCCTAGGATAAAGCCCAAAGCACGGGGCGATATAGCAGGCAATTTAATAAGTATCAGATTCAGCCACTTTGAGTATGCTGATTCTCAAGTTTTCAAGATCTTATTTTTGTTAAGTTTACACTCCACAGTGTAGGAATTGCTACAATATGCCCTCCGAGATCCTGTAGTATCTTTTATAGGCTGCGGCTGCAATAACTAAAAGTTGACCTACTTCAATGACTGGTACTACAGTTAACGGTGCTAAATTAAGATCTTGTCTCTATGGCAACTCTGATGTTGGGTAAGAGCTCCTGAATACATTTAAATGGGTGCAACAGTCCTTATGCTCATTTAGAGAAGACCGCCATGTCCTGATCAATCTAATTCCGCGAACTCTTAACTGCGGCCCGGGGCATTTCTAGAGTATATAAAGCATATGCCCCAGGTAACTATATAGTATACCGCGACTTGGGACATACGTCAGCCTTATATTTATAAACAAGAAGCAATAGACAGAAGTCAATCGGGCTCTGAATGATAGGGGACGCTAACTGCCCCTATTCAAACCACATTGCCCCCAATTACACTAATTGAGATCTCAGAGCTACAGGAAGCAGGTAATCTATGCTACAGTAGTACAGTTAGTGTCGGGCTTAAAGGAAGCAAATACCAACGTTAACTTTGTAAAGTTAAATTCTAAAGAGAATAGAGTTCTCTGTTCCGTTGCCGATGAAGAAGGTAGTGCCGGCTCATGCGACTACATAATCTGGGGAAATACACCCACGAATGAAAAGAATCACCGATGTGCCTTATTGCCGAACGCTTTGGGGGAAGCTACACTGACTAGTTCAATTGAGGACTTGAATTGCATCTCCCACTTTACGAGTGCGGGCAGTTTTACTTATTTGAAAAGTCGTTTGAGAAACAGCTGGAATACGTTAGATGTGCCGTGCATCCGAGATGGTCCAGATTCCAGACTCAATGGTGAAACATGACAGGTGCTCTGGAAAAATGCAGTCCACCAATTGACTAGACTTTTTGTGGCGGCGATGTTGGTGTTTCAATCTTAACCCCGGTAGATTGGGGGCGATGTGGAGCACTCAGCTAATTCCCGAACCAAACTCGCGATCCCTAATCAAGATGCAGGGCCGACGATGTTGTAAACACGGGCCATCGTCACGGCTGAACGGCATCTATCCGCGCATACTTCATGATTCAAGCTTCAAATGCGCGCTTCAGATATAGATAGGGAGTCCGTCTGATATATAAGAGAGCCGCATGCTCTTGGCATAGTCTATCTCACTCTTGGCATCAGCATTCCATTCAGCAGTATACTTCAATTCGTATATACACTTTCCCAAAACTTCCATTCTTTTAACAATACATTCATTAAACATGTTCTCTTCAACTGTCCTTCTCAGCGGCCTGGTCGCCTCTGTACTCGCAGCCCCAGCTCTTGAGCCTCGTGCCAGCTGCACTTTCACCGATGCCGCTACTGCCATCAAGAACAAGGCTGGCTGCTCTACTATCATCCTCAACAACATTGCCGTTCCTGCCAAGACCACGCTCGACTTGACCAAGCTCAATGATGGCACTCACGTCATCTTCCAGGGCAAGACCACTTTCGGCTATGCCGAATGGGAGGGCCCTCTCATCTCCTTCACTGGCAACAACCTTCTCATCGAGGGCGCTTCTGGACACTCCATCGACTGCGAGGGTAAGAGATGGTGGGACGGCAAGGGCAGCAACGGCGGCAAGACGAAGCCCAAGTTCTTCAGCGCCCACTCCCTCAAGAACTCCAACATCAAGAACTTGAACGTTCTCAACACCCCTGTCCAGGCTTTCAGCATCAACAGCGTCACCAATCTGGGCGTCTATGGCGTTAACATGGACAACTCTCTCGGCGATTCTCTTGGTGGACATAACACCGATGCCTTCGACGTTGGCTCCTCTACCGGCGTGTACATCTCCGGAGCCGTCGTCAAGAACCAGGACGATTGTCTCGCCATCAACTCTGGCACCAACATCACCTTCACCGGTGGTAACTGCAGTGGCGGCCACGGTCTCTCCATCGGATCCGTCGGTGGCCGCTCTGACAACACCGTCAAGACCGTCCGCATTCTCAACTCTGCCATCTCCAACTCCGACAACGGCGTCCGTATCAAGACCGTTTCTGGAGCTACCGGTTCCGTTTCCGATGTCAAGTACGACACTATCACCCTTTCCAACATCGCCAAGTACGGTATTGTCATTGAGCAGGATTACGAGAACGGCTCCCCCACTGGAACCCCCACTGCTGGTGTCCCCATCACCGACGTCACCATCAACAAGGTCACCGGAACAGTCAAGTCTAGCGGAACTGATGTCTACATCCTTTGCGCCAACTGCAAGAACTGGACCTGGACCAACAACAAGGTCACTGGTGGAAAGACCTCTACCAAGTGCAAGGGTATTCCCTCTGGTGCCTCTTGCTAAGCGCGGGGTTTCAGTGAGGAGAAGTACACGGAGGTTGTGTAGAACATGACATATAGCTGGTACTATCTTCTGTTTTCTTATTCTATGTATATATAGGCTATCAGTTAATACTACTCTCTCTGATGTGCACAATCATCTCCGCATATGGCATGGAATATGGGCTAGCCTTTTAACACACACTGTGATGCTAGGAGCAGCAGGCGAATCAACATTGATAGCTGCTGACGCGTGCACTGGTATCGCAAAGGGCTCTGGATCCATAGAGGTCTGTTCTAATACCATTTCACCACAGGGCGATGAACAGGACCGGATCTATTGCCTTGGCCATCACTCCGTACCTAGTCAATAATCCTCCCAGCTCCCTCTTCTCGGCTGTGCAACTAAATCCAACTTATAAAAGTGCGTGTAATCTATACCACTGGGACCTCTCTTACTAAGGTTGCCACAATACGCGAGAAGGGTCCGTGAGTGTGCAGTTGACCGAGAGCCATTGACCATGATTGCTTTGGAGGCTCAATTCGTTCAAATCATGAGATGTAATTGTTATTGGCTATCGCTGGTCCCACAGGGTCCGTGGCCCGCGGGGTCACAATCGCCAGTCAGCACTAGCATTGGATATCTTGAGACCAAGAACTACCAAGTTTCGTTCTCCTTTGCTGTTAAAATGAGCGGAACTCCTCTAGTTCTGCGCCCAAAAAGTGCAGGGTGTGAATCCGGTCATTTGCCTTACGAGTACATACCACTCGGCGCTGGGCAGATACGACTGTTGCGCCTCAACGCCGGTCAAGAAGGGGATCAGCTCAATGGCGAGCTCGTTGTCAAAAGCTTGGACGAGCTTCCTCCGCGACAAAAAGCAGGTACTGCAGCTCAAACAGATCCGATAGACCCAGAGAAATACGTTTGTTTTGACGCGATCTCCTATGTTTGGGGCCAGTCAACCTTCACAGACACCTTCTTCACCCCTCAAGGATGCATCCCGATAACAGCATCACTCGCTTCTATTTTACGCCGACTTCGCGACGAGGAAACGTCCCACCTTTACTGGGCTGATGGTCTTTGCGTCAACCAGTCAGATCTGGCCGAGAAGGAAGTTCAAGTGTCTCTCATGGGCATCATTTACAGCTCTGCCATAAAGGTTCTGTGTGATATTGGCGAAGAAACAGACAACTTCACACTTATGCTCGATGCCATGGAGCGCTATTGGAAACGAAACATCCGTCGTGGACTTACGTTGGGTCAGGGGACCTACCTTGTGCTCTCCGGAGAGTCAGCCGCAAAGCTCTTGGGTATCCCATACCCGACAGATGAGGAGGCAGATGCTATTGAGGATGTTGAAGGAAGCGAATGGCCAGCGAGGTATCTGGAATTCATCTCCGCACCATGGTTTCACCGCCTTTGGGTCGTGCAAGAGTTTGTCCTTGGGCGGAATGTAATCATGATCGTTGGGCGTCGACACATCCCTTGGGGGCAGCTCTGGGCAGGTACTTTATGGTATAAAGGAGTTAAATGGCCGTGGGACCAAGCCGAGTACACCAACGAGGACATAGTAGGCACTTTCACCTCATACAACTCCATGTGTTTCGTTCGTGTATCTCGACTCATTGATCTCAACACGTTACATGGCCGTGAGTTAAACGGCATTGCCAAACTACTCCCTGATGGAACCGACATGAATCAGGTAAAATTGCCGTGGAACATGGTGGTCTTTTCCTCCCACGACTGCAGTGTGCCTCGGGATCGTTATTTTGGTATTCTTGGCTTGATCGATGAGGACGACAAGGAGAAAGCACTCAGTCTTCGGCCTGATTATACTTGCCCCATGAGGGACATAACAATGCGATTCTGGAAATATGCATTGCAGACCGATTCAGGAGGAGACCTCCTGCTTTGCGCTGGTCTACCTGGTCGTGCCGAAGAATACCCTTCTTGGATACGAGATCTTTCTGCACCAAAATCAATGAAGCATGTTTGGCACGGACGTCCCACAAGTACTGCATGGCATGCAGCAGGGGGGCTAGCAAACACGTGGTCTATACGCTTCAGCAAAGATGATAGTGATCAGTGTTTTGTACAAGGGCATCATATCGACGATATTACAGACAAGTCGCCCGAGGGGGCTACTGATCCGTTCAACTATGCTGCACTGGCTCTTTGGATTCAAGAAGCTTTCGACTTCTTCACCGGGCCTGAATCGTCGGTCGATGACTTGGATACACTATATCCTCTAACTTCTGATCCTGTCCATGAAGCGGTTCTGAAGGTGATGTTGGATTACAATAAACAAGACACCATGAGCCCCGATGACGAAGAGTTCAAGGCATTGTTGCGTGTGGGAATGTCTTTGCCTTGCGTCGCCTTCTCCGAAGATGCTGAGCCAAACACGACGAGAGAAGAAGAGGTCGGCGTGGTAGAGTCCATTCAGAGGAGGATTATTTCTGGATTCCAAGATGAAATATCCACTTTGCAGGGACTGCTCTTTCGCATACACAAGGTAAGGGGATTGCGCTTTTATAAAACCAAGAAGGGTCTCTTTGCTCTGCTGCCAAAGTTCGCCCGCCCTGGGGACTCTATTTGGATTATCAGGGGATGCTATTTACCTGTTGCACTACGGCCAAGTATATCGCATGTCAACTCATATGAGCTTATTGGGGGTGGCTATGTGTATGGGATTATGAACGGGGAGATGCTGGAAAGACCTGGCTTTGAGTGGCAAGAAGTCTCCCTCAGATGAGCAACTTTTATTTAGCTAGCATACTCAATATCAAACTTGTGTTCACGCTTATTAGAACCGACACGAACCTCCCACTTCGGCTCGCCTTGTAATCCCATAGTAAGCTCAAGATCGTCATGCTTTCTCCAACCCTCCGATGGATCGCCGACTCGTTGCCATTCGGTGATAGGCTTGTCCCAGTCACATTCGATCCGACATAAGCTCAACACGGCAGAGTTTGATCTCTTTGGTTCTGGGTCCTTAGCGCTGTACACGATTTTGAATGCGCATTTTTCGGGCACATCTATGGGACGGTAATAATGGTGGTAGAAGAAAGGAATCCGAGATTTCTTATCGATCTTATCGCCCTGAGATGTCTTAGCAAATCACTAACTATGTCGGAATCTAGAAGATTGGGGCTCATTTCTGTTTACAGGTACCCTTCGACGATGGCGTAAGGTCATTGTCTCTCAAGATCGATCTCTAGAGCCCTCTAGTCCCCCAAGCTTGCTCTTGATATAAATGCTTGGAAGGAGTGGCAATCAACAATTATATTTGGTGGAATTCTGGGATTGGCTATACTGTGACCACTGTGGGATTAACATAGTCGTGTCGCAGTGGTCTCATAAACCATTCACTTAGTAGAGATTCAAGCATGCAATCAGTGGTAAGAGAACAGGTGAATTAATTAGCTAGCAATCCAGAACAAATGAGAAATCCTTAATATATCTATATCCGAACCGTCCAGTAAAACCCATGAACTAATATTCGACCCTCTAGTTAATGATGATGCGCTGAGACTTGGGAGTAGCCTTGGGGATGACTACAGTCAAAAGACCATCCTTGAGGTCGGCAGTGACCGCGTCGTGGTTGATATATGTAGGGAAAGTGAAGTAGCGGGAGAACTCCTTGCTATAGCCAGAGCGTCTCGGCTCTTCGGGCTGTTCGGGCTGCTTCTCCTGTGCTTTCTGGCTGAGAGTCTCAGGCTCTGGCTGGCTGACTGTCTTTGACTTCTCTGATGTGTGACTCAAGACCTCAAACTCGTCGTCATCGACATCATCCTCGACAGTGGCCTGGTAAGAGCTTCTGCTTCGGGTGTCTTCATTGTCTGACTCGGTGGCTGGTGCGGGAGCAGGCTGCTCAGTGATCGTTCCAACTGCCTTGGGCTCCTCTGTGAATCGCTCAACCTTGCCGCTAACGACAAGCTTGCGAGGCTCAGGGAACTCGACAGTGACGTGCTCCTTGTTCATGCCTGGGAGCTCGCCGTAGAGAACGAAAGAGTGTTCAGTCTCGTGGGCCTCAAAGCGGGGCTCCCATGGGCGGGAGTTCACCCGATAGGCAGGGCAGGAAGCTTGAGCGCGGCTCTTCTGCTGAGGCTGGCATTGGCGCTTTCGCTGGGGCTGCTGAACCGACTGGTCAAGCTCCCGGAGGAGATGATAGAGTGGGTTCTGGGGAGCCTGAATGTGGTAGAAAGTCTGGGGAAGGAAGAATGCCATTTTGTTGATGTGTTTTGGTTGTGAGTTGTGAAGGATGTTTGATATGATGGTTCGGGCTTTTGATTGGTTGAGCTGAGGCGGTTTGTGTTTCTAGGCTTTGTTTGGATTGAATGAGTAGTGAAGAGATTGAATTCTGATGAGATGGAAATTTCTAAAGTCGTCGGAAGCGATTCATTTATACATCGATATTCTGTAATTGACAATTAGGCAGGGCGTTCTTGCGCAAGCTGTTACTCACCATATCGAATTGCCACGATCTTGCCCGAAGCATCGAGAAGGTTCTTGAGACTTTTCCCAGCTGAGTAAGACGCCATTTGTCAGTAATCTGCATTAACACTAGCCACTGTGGCTGCTGCGGCTGCTTGGAAATCCACAATCTGAGCTTGGACCAATGAAACTGAGTCAGCATTGATGACAAATTTGTTTCCTAGACTTTCCGTCTTATCGCCGCCCGGACTTGCTGTCAAACTGTGATGGGCCTACCCGATACTCAAACAAAGCATGGAATGAGACATGGTAAATGGCATACAGATGTGAAAATAAATAATTTCATTATTTCAGCCTCCCTACGATGTTACTGCAGATGGCCAGAGAAAGCGGATCGATAAATGTATTACTTTTCTATGCCAACTGACATCTGTACGTCGGTTTTCAGTGTGGTGGCTTGATATGTCTCGCTGAGGCGTCATGAGCTTTAAATATCAATCAATCAAAATTTGTATGTCGGACATGCATTTACCCTTTGATAGTGATAAGGAACAGTCACGCTGCACGATATAATAATCATTTGATACCCACTCTAATGAGCCTACTGCATTTATATGCAGTTTTGTTATTCTGCTTTCAAACACGACAAGACTTGCTGTCTAGTAGACTGTATAATTATATCCGACTTGAAAAGCAAGATAAAAACAGCAGCCCCTACAATGTCTGGTTCAGGAGGCAGCCGGCTGCATACTATCGGTATTGGCAAGAATGCCACACTCAATCTTACATGTGAAGATGAATCACAGAACCTAGTTCATCCACTTTTGGAAAATAGAAGTCCAGACTCCTTTTAAAACAGCATGAAAATCCACCAGACCCAAGTGGAATAGTGGCTAAAAAACCTACTAGTAAAACAAAATGGTAAGTGACATTCTCTCAAAGCAGCAAGCGTAGTTCGGCATAATTCGCCAGTTTTGTCTCCAGCATATCAATAGTCAACGCTATAGATTTCGTTAACAGCACTTAGCTCGTAGCCATAACGACAACATGCCTTCTTACACTGAGCTTTGTAGGTAAAGCTAAGCAAATCTAGACTTGTGGCGTGTATTTGTCTCAGAATGTGGTCTGATGATAAGACTTTCAGCTTTCAGCTTGACTGACTATTGAATTTCCATGTAAATAGAGTCATTAATGGCTACCTGCGCTTTATCCAGGGTCTCCCTAGCTCTTAATAAAATCTCTTGGCTTTCCACTAATTGCATCAGCACATCGTACCTCCAACATACATATCCCAACCATTAAACGTTATTTTATCTATCGGGATTATTTACTCCTGCCTACACCATGGAGATCGTCGATGGATCCGAGATTTACCAGGGACCTGGTAGTAATCTATCCAACCCGAAGTATGGCTACGACTTTGTCATCTCAACTACCCAAGCGAGTATAAATTCGGATCTGTGCATGTACCTGCACAATAATATTTTGCCTTGTAACTACTTTTGCTTTCTCTCGGTATGCTACTCAATCTTTCCTGCAAACATGCTCGAAGGACATGCTTATGGCTGTGAAGCCTGCTGCTAGTTTGGTACATAATCCCTCGAACCCAAACGCATTGGTCCCAGTCACCCTGGATGACCTTATTGCCAAAACAGGCGGGGTTGATCCCTTCAAGGTCCCACGGGATACCCCGCATACAGACCCTCGGGTCCAGGCGCTAACCAAGGTAGGATTCGCTGTCGGTGTCAAGATCCGCATGGGACTTCCTCCAGGTGTAGAGCCCAAGAATCTCCCTCCCATTCTCGAGCTTGGCGATGTTGCCAACTTTGCCACGTTCAATATTCTCTGCTCCGACTTTCACATCGTTGAGAACGAGCTGGGTACCTCAGCCAGCCCCGATGGTAAATGGAATGTCTGGAGGCAGCCATCGGGCCGTCCATAGACTCTCAAAACATGGGTCAGCCTTGTTCATGCCAGTCTCGACAATCAGTTGAATGGTTCACCGCACTTCGCCAAAAACCCAGCCAAGAAGCAACGACTCCTCAAAAGGCTTCAGAACATACCTAGCACGTCCTTCAGTCTGCAACAGCTGTTGCTAGACATGGATAATGCGACGGTTCAGAATGTCCCTGTCATTGAAGGCATGAGGCCTGGCAGTCGAGCTCACCTTGTTGTCTCTGGCCAACTTGGGAACATCTGGGCGGCTTTCACCAAGAATTGCCACTGTCCCCTAATTTCCGTTGTCGCCGTTCCTCAAACATCATCAGACCCTTCTAAGCTCCACTTGAAATCCTTCGATCTCCAAGTCAATCGTGTCAAGGACCGCAACGGAGATGTCGTCAAGAATCCTACCAAGGAACAGCTTGCTGCAACCACTCTCGATTACCGCTGCATGGCAGGTGGCGTAAAGCTACCACCTGCTAAGCCTTTCTCTTGGAATTGGGTCGAACCAACAAGCATCAATTCCGAAAGCGGTATTGTCGCCATCAAGAGAGAGGTCTTTACTCAGAATTTACTTGATGCTATTCTTCCTCATGTCAAGAAATATTGCATCACCACGGACACTGTCGTGGGACATCGCTCGTTAAAAAACGGGAAACTTTGGGCAGATTGGTCCTTGACCACCATTAACAACCAGACGCCCGAGTCTCTTCTTCCCACCTCGGGCGACCAAATATGCGTTATTAACTACACTTCTGCTGACGATCCAGACACAAGCTCAACACGTGGATCCGTATTAGGCTCAGATAGTTGTCGTTTGGACGTCATACCTTACTATCAATGCACAGTCTCACGGGTTGGCAACACTCTGAAGATTGGTCAAGAACTTGCTGTCAAAGTCATGTTTAAGTGCTCTGGTGTTCCACTTGGCCCGATAAGGATCTCTTTCCATGAGGAATGTAATGCATTCTGGGCAATTTCTGTCGATAATTATGAGTTATCAGTTGGGCAGACAGGTTGTCTTCAGATTATCCATACCGGAAGCTCTCCAGACCATTCTTATAACGAATTCCAGAATAATGACTCTTTTATTCAGACTAAAGAGCTATTGGACAAGATCAGAAGCGCCTTCACAGCACCAGCGCCCATCGACTTCACCACCATCAATGCCTTGCTTTGCAGAACTTTATCTTTCCTGGCGGAAAGGTCTTTACCTACAAGAATGTCAGAGCAGCACCGAGTAGCGACCTCCTCTGCAGCCTGACCTATGTGGACCCCGACGAAGCCATCACTTCTCCAACACTGCTGAGGGTATGTCTAGACGACCCTGATTTGAGAGTATCCATGCTAATCCATTCTACAGATCTCAGCGGCGAAAGCAGAGGATGATGCTCAGTCTGCTACAGCCGCTGTACCCGCCTCAACTTCGACAACTCCAGCTTCCCTCACATTTACAACGGAGATGATGCAGAATTACGTCCCCGGCGAGATCGTCAACCCTACTGGCAAGTTCGAGGCCTTGCAGACACAGGATGGCCACTCCATTCTCTTCAGCTTAAGCTCTGCGAACGTGTTCCAAGCTATTGTCGAGCAGAGCGGAGCCAGCTCAACAGGATGGCGAATAGTAGACCTCTCTTCCAGCGCCCTCGGTTCCGCCTTTGCCAGCGACAAGAGCGCAGTTGTCAAAACCTTTGACGCCAACCAAAGTGCCGTAGACGGGACTATTAGTCTGGCTATGGTTGTTACCTCTGGGGGTACAGATCACCTGCTCTTGTCTCTGTACAACCACAACTCAACAGCTGCATGGACTCCCACCCCAAATCTGTCCTGGAGGGCGATTCCATTCGATGCTTCATCACCGTCTAGCTCTGCCATAGCTATAGCAGGTGTCATGTTTGCCGAGTCAGATGCCACTCACAAGCAACACATTATTGTTGACATCGACCGCTCAACCTCCGACAAAATCAAGCAGATCTCTCGATTCTACGTCAACCCGCTAGCGACTGACAAGCACTGGACCTCGCATGATGTCCCGGTGGACATCCAAGACGGCAACTACCAAAGCTGTGTGGGCAGGTTCCAGAACGAACTCGTTGACGGAGTCTTTACCTGCGGTGTATCTGGAGACTCGGGCCAACTTGTCTATGTCCCCATTAGCAACGCCTTTGGTTCCGGCCCGCCTGCGTCTCGCATTCTCAGCCTCCCAGGAAACGTCACTGCGTCGGCAATAGCAACGGCAAGAGCATACAATAACTTGACAGACTTGTATGCCATTGGCGGCCAGACTCTATTCTGGTTCCCCGCAAACAGCCAGGCAGGACAGTCAGTTGCTACGACAATCTTCAGCAACAGCATATTCCAGGGTACGACTGAGCTATCAGCCATGACACACGGCGGTGTCACCACTATTTGGGGCAAGAATGGCAGTGATCAGATTTACTACAGCTCATGTCCCAATACACAGCTTGGCATAGCGGCATCATGGAGCACACGTCTCCCGTTGATGAACGGCATAGAGAACATGTCGGCCTTTGTGAACCGCACGGGCTACAGCAACACCATCTTTGCTTCTGGGGGAACGTCCCTCTGGCGATTAGTGCAGGCCACAGAGACAACTGCCAAGCTCTGGCGACAAGAGTCTCTTGTTATCGAGGCACCGCCAAAGACCAAGGCTATCGCATTCAACTCGTACACTACCACCATCCAACTTGCAGACGACAAGAAGATGCCCGCAGGTGGTGTCTCTGTCTCTGTCACGGCGCCTTGCCGGACTCCAGTCTACATCAATGGATTGTACTACGTCCTGAGCTCAACTCCCATCACTGTCTCCTCGGACAAGACTGGTACTTTGACGGTAGTTGAGAACACGCACGACACTCTCAACGGAACATCCATCACTGTTACATGTGGTGGTCATCCAACGGTTATAGATCCATCACACAAGCATTTCCAAAAGATCACCTCGCTCAACACACCCACTGCCTTAGGAGCAGCCACAATCCCCAAAAATGTCGTCGCAGGAGGTACTTCTGGCCCCTCAGCTACAGCCCCTCTTATCGATCCATCCACTTCGTCCAATGACAAGCAAAGTGCTGCAACTACCTTGGGCAATCTCAACACTGTCTATGGAGCCATCAAAAACCCAAATGCACCTCTGAAGGTCGCCCCCAAGCCAGTCCCTCCCAAGCCAATCCCAGAGCACCATCCCAGCTCAGGTCTTTTCGGGTCAATTTGCGACACCTTCGAAGATATTGGCCATGCGATCGAGGCTGACGTTGGCGATATTTTCCACGCCCTCAAATCAGTTGGGGAAGCTATCGTTCACATCGTCAAGGAAGCAGCAAGCGATGTGTGGCATTGCGTAACTACGATCGCAGGCAAGGTCTACCATGCAGTACTCAGTACAGTTGATGCAGTTGTCGGGGCTGTCGAATGGGTGTTCAACACCATCAAGACAGCGATTCAGGATGTGATCCGCTTCCTTGAGTTTCTCTTGGACTGGGAGGATATTACTCGCACCAAGGACGTTATCTCCAATATCGCCAAGCGGTTTATGCAGGGCCAGATCGATCTAATTGCGACTGCAAAGCCCTTCTTCGACCAGAAGGCGAATGGTCTTGTATCCATGATTAACAAATGGGCTGGTGATATAAGCTGGACCGACACGATTGGCCAGGCTACAACCCAGCCCTTGTCAGCAAACTGTCGCAATCCATCATCAGGTCAGACATCTGGCTCACAGATGCTCTCTAACCACTACAAGAACAACGCTTCTTCCCTGACTCTCTCTGAAACCGACACAACCGATAGTGGGGTAGAAGAGCTTGTCAACAACCTCATGACCGCTCTGGAGAATGAAGGCAAGACACTGACAGCAGCCTACAACAACCTGAAAACCCTCGCTCACAAAGTCTCGTCTCAACCTCTGCAAGACTCTCTCAAACAGCTTGTTGCAATTATTGCCGATGTCTTTGTCTCTACTGTCGGCAACCTTGAGGATGCTATTCTGGATCTTCTGACGAGTGTCGCCAGCTCCGCCATGCACCTTCTCGATGCAAAGTTCCATATCCCAATCATTTCCGATCTACTGAGTGATCGGTATAAGCGAGCCCACTGTGTTGGATCTCTTCTGCTGGATAGCCGCTGTCGCTTATACTGTCGTGTACAAGATCGAGCATGACAGCGCCCCATTCCCCGACAACGACGATGGGACTGTTCTTATCAATGCTGATAGCTGGCATACACTCCAAACCATTCTGGGCCAGCCGCCTGCCCAAGAGGAGCTTTCATACTACTGTCGCGCCGCTTCATACCTCTGGTCCGCGCCTAAAGAGCTTAGTGACTCAACAAAGAAGACTCTGTACCTCTGCATGCACAGCATTGGAGGCACCGTTGATCTTCTGAATATATTCGTCATCCCCTTTGAGGCTGATGGTTCTTCGGATAGCAAGGTCAACAGATTCAGCAGTCCCATGTCAGCTCTCAATTATTTACATATCGCTTGTAGCATTGTTGCTGGATATGCTGTATCGCAGGACCCCATATCGAATGATGTTCTCAAGCCATGCATTATAGGAACATTGCTGTGAGCGTTGTGGCTGGCCCTGTTCTCAAGAAGTTCTTGAAAGCGGATGGCACTAACAGGGGATTTCCTGCACTTGACCAACGCGGCATGGGGGCTTTGGTTAAAGTCGTTATCGGGTATTGGGGATTGTTTGTCACTGCGGGTCATCTTTATGAGCTGAGCCATGAAGCTGCTAGTTCCAGCCGGACAGCAGCTATCATGATGGAGGTCGGTAGTATACTGGGTGAAGTAAGGAATGTCGCATATTGCGAGGCTGTCAATGATCCGGATCGAACTAGCAGACAGATACCTCTTTTAGTTGTAGCTGGAGTGGGATTGATTGAGACTGGTTTGGAGTTGTCATTACTGGCAACGGTTGACTAATAGTTTAGGGTTATCAGATCTTCATGACATGCAAGCAATTGTTTAACGAACACCGTCCTCTAATGCTTCTCATCCCTGAAAATAGTCTCGTGATTGTCATCTCTCGCAGCCCGAACCCAACCCCGCATAATCATTTCCAAGGATACAACCGCTTCAATCATGCTCTGTGGCTTGACTAGCTCCCGTCCTCCGGCAAGTTCTTATCACAGGAGCACCAAGGTTGCGATAGTGAAACCTACAGCAGCTGTATACAAGCCGATTTGTGCACCCTTTCCAGCACTATTTCGGATAAGGTCAGAGCCTTCAACAGCGTACTTGTCGCTCTCGAGTGCTGATAACCAACTCCCAGAATTGTTCATGAACCTCGCCTCAAAGACGTGCACCGCGTCTGGTGAGATTGAGGCGCCCGTCTTGTTAATGCTTTCGACGACTTCGCCAGGATTCCATTTATACGAGCCCGCCGAAAGCGAAAGGTTCTTATCGAGTTCCCAGCCAAGCCGGCCGCTATCGTCACTGGTGATGACATAGAACCAGAGATCGAGTGCGCGAGCCTCTGGTTCGATGAATGATCCACTGTTTGCGTTCCACGTGATTGTTATAGGCTGAGTGAGATTAAGTTTCTCCGAAGAGTCAGGGCCAGTAAACTCGAATGCATGGCTGGCATGGAAGAAGGAGCAGCCAAGAGTGGAGAGTAAAGGGGCGTAGCGCATTGTTTATTGCGAGACAGGCACTGAAGAGTACCTAAATATCGAGAAAGGGATAGGCCGTAAGTGAATTTGGTGCAGAGTTAGTCAAGTCGAGCTGTTAATGGCACTTGAAGAGACATAAACTAAAGAATTTGTTTTCTTGGAAAAAGAAAATAGATGGTAATAGGCGATGGAGACTGCAAGTCTTGTGACCAAGCATTCATTCTAAGAATGAAAAGGCTCGAGGTATATCTACCCATAAATGGCAGGTGAGGAGCTTTCCTTGTTGGTCGACCCTTGACTACTGAGAAAGAGTTCCGTTTCGAGCCTTGTCGCGCTTGGCAGAGAGTCGAGACCGCGACAGATGTCACGTCACGTTAGTCGGGCGAGTTAAAACCCGGGATGCAAATGGCTGGCACACAGTCGTCGAAACAAAGTTAGCAAGGAGGTAGCCCGAAGGATTGATATAGGCTAAACTTGGTTTGAGGGCAAGTGACGGTGAGAAGAGAAAATATGGCATTGGCTGAGAGAAGCTGGCTTGGCGTGAGGAGTATTGTGGATGGTCGCCGAGACTGGTTTTGCGCGGCTGCTTACGCCAAGTATCCCTTGTATTCAATTAACACGAGTAATATAAGAGTTAAAGAAAGTAGCACCGGATAGTAAATATTCAATCTAAATTATAGTAGCCTCCCTACCGCTTGCAGGGGCGATAAATACATGTCTATGTATATAAGATAAACTATATGAAATAAAGGTAATTCATTATATAATGTGAGGCAAGTTCGTCAAGAGTTGCTCAATAAGTAATAGTCTCAGTGGTCGTGGGTTCCGGAATTGTAGTTGTAAACGCCGTGACACCGATCTCGGAGCAAGCCTCATAGTACGCTGATGGACTGTTGCAGTATGTAGCATAATCTGGAATACCAGTCGGGAAGATGGTAGTTGCCGCCTCACCCTCAGCACGACGAACAATCGCGTTTGTAGGGATGATTATAACATTCCCACGCTTTTCAACTGTCTGGGTCCTGGAGGATCGTCAGCTAGTCGTCCAATAATTGTAGTGAATGTTACATACACTTCGTAAGAGCTGACTGTGACTACATTGAAGTCCTGGCAGTCTGCAATTTTATCTGTGAACTCGGGCTCGCCACCCATGTCGCCAAGGCTTTCGGCACAGGTATCTGGAGCAGCTGTTGTCATGGTGGTCCCGGCTGTAGTGGTCGCGTCCGAGCTGGCGATTGAAGAGACTACGTCTGTGCTCTCAGTGACAGCTGCAGAAGATGTTGCTTCGGTGACGGAAGTCTCGATATAAGACGTCTCGGTCGACCCGATCGTGGTCGAGAGAAGCTCGGTGGAAGAACCCGTGGGTTTGCAAGGTCCAGCAATGGCAGTGACTGCGAGTGCGGCAAGAATGAGAGTGTTGCGGATCATTTTGAGTGTAGCGACTGGTGTTGATAATTGAGATTAAAAGAGCGTAAATGTCCCAAGTTCGAAGTGAGAGAAAAGAATGCCAAACGTCTAGAGTTTGCAATCGAGGAAAACAAGGAGATAAATACATGAAAGCAGACCACACTCCTCCGCGGCTTTATCACGCATATTGTAGCCGAGCTTTTCTTTTTTAGATGTCCTCGGCTGCAATAAAAACCTCTAGTCAGGGGCAGCTGAAAGACTATTGAATTGCTAGACCTGTCTTGGTGTTTTTACTCAAACTAATTGGACACTATTGAGACGCTACAAAATTAGAGCCAACAAAGCAGCTGACCCCTGTTTTTTTCCTCTGACGCGGAAAGCTTGAGGTACCCGGCCACTAACGGTATGGAGCCAAAACATGGGCTTGACAAGATAAGCATCATGTCTTAGTTAGGTGCCCACATTTCCGTTCTGACAACGCGCTCAGGGACAGCACTTCATGACAACCAACACATTGAAAAAGTGGTACGATGTTGCGTTGGAAAGTCGCCAAGATAGCTAAGTAATCTGCGTATACCGGATGATCTCCCCGAAGTCCCGCAAGAGGTCGCACGGCTCCTCGTTGCCATTTTGGGCCATAACTAAGTCGTGACCATCTCGCCGCTCTTGGTACATACTGATGACGGGAGCTCCCGCTGCTAGCAAAATGCGCCAAAAGATGAGACATTGTGATTCAGCGCCACTTGACGCCTCTTAGCAAGTTGGAGCATCTCCAAAACGTGGTCACTGAGTTGAGGCTTGCATTAGGTCTGGACTAACCTTGACGAATTCTATGACATGTAGTTATACCTAGACTATAATAATAGCTTTAATGAACACATCCCGCAATGGTTCTGCTTCTAACTGCACCAGAGAGTTGTATGACTTGAGCCCTCAAGATGAAAGCTGTTATCCCCAAAGACAGCGAAATTATGCTGTGCCGGAACCGCTATTCCCTAAGGACATTGGTTATCTTTTGAGGACAACTGAAGCAGAGTTGAGCGTGTTGCAAAGAATAAGGACTATATCTCATGCTGTAGGGAGTTTTGCAAAGTGTTTTGACCAAATCCATCCAATTGTATTATCTGGGTCATCTTGATTCTTTGCGAGCCATAACTCGCCACCACGACTCAACGCCTTTTCACCCAGTACATCAAAGACCTAGAGAAATTCTATCATTAGTGTCTAATTAAAACTCTACAATATTATAGTGACTCACCTCTCCTGCGGCATAAACCAAGTACGGATAGCCGGCCTCGTGCTTGGTTGTTTCTATTCTAAACTCGAAGAGAGACGCTGCCACCCAGAGAACATTATATTCTTCTGGAGTACTTGGCTGATCCATTGCCTGTTGCAAATCATTGTCTTCGCTGGGCAACTGAACCTGATCAATTCTTCCAGCTTCGATGCTTTCGTTGTACAGTTCTTGCCAGACAACTGTGCCTCTGATAAAATAAATGCGGTCGTCAGAAGAAGTCATCTCTGCTGCCTCTTTCGGTATCAGCGACGCTGATTTCAGGTCCTGTTTGTTAATCAGAATCAAATGTCAATTTCAGTGGGTTGGTCTTATGTTCTGTACGTACCTCTGCATTTGTATGGCATACAGGACACTCTCGACCATGGCCCGCGATACTCCAGAGCGTGTCACATGACAAGCAAGTGAGTATTCCAGGTAGGGCATCCTCGGGGTCCTCGTTCTCATTATGTTCCAGATCCGAGGCTCTTACTTCTAGCCCTTCTACAGCGATAGGTAAAGCTTCTAAAGCAAGCATCTGCTGATGTCGTGCAAGATGCCGACAGAATTCCTTCATGTTTTGAGACTTCATAGCTGGAGGGGTCCATGAATCGCAAAGGACACATCCAGAGACATCTGTCTGCTTTGTTGGTCGCTTACACGCTTCTAAAATCGTGTCCAATTAGTTGATATCGACTGCCTTGGAGTGCGCAAGTTTAAAGTAGTTTTATAGCAAGTCCGCATTTGAGAATACCGTATTGGCGTTATTACAGAGAATGCATTCCCAGCCCTGCCTATGGATATTCATCTTGTGGCTGAACCACTCTTCACGGGTTGAGAAGAGGTCTGCAGTGCAGTCTTTGAAAGTGTATACGTAGGGTTGCAGATCTAAAAAAACGTGTTTTCTATAAGGGTTAGACATGCTCAGGCCTTAAAATACCTAGCCTATAGGTATCTATAGGTACCTAGTTAACTAAGGTAAGTACCTAGAGATACTTAATTTAAATACCTACCTATAGATA